>JBCFXI010000631.1:0-128863 GCA_038496175.1 Ampulex compressa
CCCCTCCCCCCGCCCACCGACCCGCCCCCTTTCCGCACTCCGGCGGCCTCTTGCTGCACTTTTAATTTTTTGCCCAACAAGGCCGGAAGTCATATCGAAGTTGCGAGGAGAGCCGCGCAAACGAACGCGGACGCTGCTCGGCAAATACGCCGGCATTGTCGAGGGGTAAATCGCATTACGGTGCTTTTTTCTTAATTACTCAGTCGGCACCGGGGCCACATCCGGCGTAATTCGCTTCATTTCTCGCGGCCGAAAAATATACGGGCCGAACGCGTTAATGACAAGCGAATGCGACTAATGCACGCCCGTAATTATTGTTTATAATTGTATTACTTATGATGGACGAAATGTCGGGACGGCGCGGAGTGCGGCGGGGAAAAGGTTTATTCGGCCTTAATTCGCGCTAATTTATGTGTATTATATGAAGCCGGCGCAATTCCACGTTAATTTAGATATATGCGCGTTGAAATTACCGAATATCCTCGTAATTCCTGCACAAAGGTATCGTTAGGATCGGCCAGGGTACGAATGGCTCGCAAATTCCGGATTCGCAGTGCCAATTCCGTACGTCCCGCCTCTTTGTTTTTCACCCGTGAAATCGATTTCCCCGCTCGCGCTTCGACGGAGCCGCCCGATGGATCATGGGATCCAGGAACGGGTCTTACGGCTCGAATTCTTACGAACACTTTTTGCGCCGATAAATACTTTCGCATCGGGGGGAGTAATGCTATTAAAAGTTTCATCCGAAATCTGCGATGTTACTCATCGGAACTTATGAGATTATGTCATTTATTATGGGCCGGACCGACTCTTAGCGACTGCTATTCCTCTGTACGTAGTTTTAGCATCGCTCGAAATAGATTCTAAAGAGGAACTGGAACTTAATTGGAACATACCTAAGATGTAAATACGATTCGTTATATTGGAATTCGAGTTTCCTCGAGGAGAGTCGACACTGAACCTACTGTGATCACTTTTTGAGCATATTTATATATATTACGTATATTATAGATATACCTTTCTGACCGATGAACAGCTATTCTTTAAAAGGCTGTAACTCAAAAACTATCAGCGATGCATACTTGAATTTTTAGTACAAAATAGGAACTACCTACTGTAGGAATTTAGTATGAAAAATAGGAACTATCGAAAAATGAAAAGAAAAATCGGTTTTTTGAAAGTTTCACACTGGTGACACTCCAGTTCATTGTAAAATAATTCTCAACTATCGTAAACAAACGATCATATTCCACGGTGCACTTGCGAATCGTTCGCGCAAAAACACTCGAAAATGATCCCGTAATCATTCGCCATAAATATTGCGCGTCGGCCACTTTGGAATACCATCGTTCATTTCGCGTTCACCGATCCCACGTATTTTCAGTAGCGGCACACCACGCGCGGCGTCATTTATTGTTCCAATTAAATTAATAACGCGCCCGCCTCGTTACACGGCTGCGCAAGAATAAATTATCGTCTGCTTATTTGCGGAGGATTTTTTGCTTCGCGAATAATCCGCCCCCGTAGGAAAATTTCACCCGCCTCGCGCCCTCCTACCTTGTTTACGAGCGCGGCCCAAAATTCGGGCTCCGATTCTTCAGGATAAACCTCGCGCCGAGTTTTATCCTTCGAGATAAATTCCTTATTATCTTTCAGCTTTCGCGATAACTCTTATACTTTCCCCGATGGATACCCTTTCAAAGGCTGTTTCTCGCGGCCGAAACATCTTTCATTCCTCACCATAAATCCGATTCCAAAAGCCTCGACCGCCCGATGGTTTTTATACGCCGAGAAGTGGTGGCGGCAAGCATCGAAAGTGCCCCTCGGCCCGCCGACTATCGATCGGCTTGATTGAGCTCCAGCATTCTATCCCCTCCTTGGGGCCTGCTGGAAAACTGGAAAATTTCAAGCCGTCCACTCATCGGAGTCCCCTTTATTATCCCTAATTTTTTTGGCGGCCGATTACAAGCCGCTGCACCGAGGTGCGGGTGGTTTTGTTTCGCCGTTGAATTTTCTATTAATTAACCGTGCAATTAACCGGCCGATGAACCGGCCGTGGAAAAACGGGGGGTGGGGGGGGGGGGATAAAGATTAAAGGAGGGACGTCGAAACAAATGTCTCGTAATTGATGCGCAGCTTCATGAAGCTATACACCTGCTCCGTCCCGCGTACGAATCGTGATCATTAATTACCTTTGGACTACATACAGATTACTTCGAGATTAATGATCTACAAATTGACGCCCAGCTGGAAAGCCGATTAACGTTTTGGTCATAGATTATACGCGGCACAACGCATTATATCGGTCCATCGTGTCACGATCTTTAATGCTTGCCAAACTCCGAATCGGAACTAAAAACTGTGTGCATTGGGATCTTGCAATGAATTATACCGTTGTGCAAGTATATTGCGTTGCATCTATTGATTATCGTTTTGGAGCAAAAATGATGCCCTGTACGTAGGTACTGGTACAGTACGTATTTTCAGTAAGAAAGGATTTTTTGGTTGTGTTATTGGAAGGCGAGGATACGAATTATTTATCTGGTGTTTTTAAAACGCAGTTGGACGTAAATGGTATTTTCGAATTCAGCACGTGCCTGTATTATGGATAGCGGTGGTCGCTTCGGACCACCTGTCGTAATACAGAAATGGCATACGTGTGAAAAAATAATGCTCGAGATCCAATGCGATTTTCCTTTTTTCGATGGGAAGCAAAATTTAAAAAAAAACGATAATACATGTATCCTAGAAGATGTATCTTCCATTTTGCATCTTTCCATTTTATTAGAGCGAGGGGAATGATCGATCGATTTACAGAAAAGTTTCGCTGCAAATACTCGTATCCCTCCACGAATAATACTTCGCGTCTCTATTAACGAGTCGCGCGTAGAAGGCGGGTAAGTGCGCAGGAATAAAACGAAGGAGGGCGAGCGTCGCCGGAATCGTGACCAAGCATCGTTCCTCGGTGGTCGTTCCTATCATTTCGGCGGTATCCACCGAAATTTCGCGATCGCGAGCATGTTTGTCCGCCGTGCATCATAATGGCTCCAAAATTACCGTACGTTCGTGCAATATCGAATTCAAACTCGATATAAAGCAAAGGCAAACAAGGGATTACGATCGACCGCCTAAAAAATTATACGCCTCCGAGACGATAACAGCCGCGATTTTCCATCATTTCTGAAAGTAGCCCTCGAAGGATACACAGCTCGAACAGTCTCTTTATCCGCTAACCTCTTCTACAAACATAAAAACAGAATCACACGCAAAATGAAACTAACCACATCATTCGAATCCAATAAAAAATACAAAGACACCCAGATAAAGATAAACAAAGATACACACGCAAAATACAATTAACCATATCATTCGAATCGAATAAAAAAATACAGAGACACCTAGATAAAGATAAACAAAAATACAAAGATGCATAAAGCTCTATATTACCTCAGAGCATTCGAATCTAAACCAAACTCGAGTGACAAACCTCCCACATCCAGCCAACGACTCCATATTACAAAACACTAAACCCAACTTGGCATCGCGCATGCGCAGAGAAAAGAAAAAACACGAATCCATATAACACAAGTCCCGACGTAGCATTTCCATTATCACACCTCCCGCGAAGACTCCCCCGCACCAGTCGACCCCCACGCCACCAGCTAAAGCACCGCTCGTAAAGAAACTTCCCTTTTATTCGCAGAGCTCCCGCCAACGAAGTCCGCCGCGAGGAAGACTCTCAGGGAGGCGCTCGACTCGAACGTGCCCGAGGAACTTCCGAGGGCCATCCTCGGATGAGTCGCGCGGCCTCGATTGCCGGGCTAAGTCGATAAAGGAAGTTAAAGGGGCCGCCCTGGGAAGCTCGAAGGTCGGCATGTCGATGCGATAGCCGCGGATCGAGGAAGGCAGAGAGAAAGAAATGAGAAGCGCCGCTTCCCTCCCTTTCGCGATCCTGTCGGAGGAGACGGGCTGAAAAGCTGGGCCATCCCAGCAGACCAACGCACCGCCGAGGGGAGGAATTCATTTTGGAGCCTGGGGGAATCGGGCATTATTCGTCTGCGTTACGCGGGACACGTTTGGACGGGATGATAAAAATCGAGGCTACCCAGGACACCTCGGTGGGCCATTAAACGGTATCTCTCTCTCTCTCGAGGGGCGAATCGAGGATGTCCTGCGAGAAGGCGTCGCGACGCCTCAGATCCTTAATCGCGAAGGCAAGGAGGCTGGGCCTGACGGAGGAGGAGGTGGCGGATCTGCCGGCGATAAAGAGGCTGATGCCAGCTCGCGTTGCGTCGGCCTCCACCGCTTGGACGACCCTCGCTATGCTGGCGCTGGTCCTCGGAGGTGGGCTGCTGCTGGCGCTCCTCTGCGCACCCTGCCTGGCCAGGAGCAAGGCGTGAGGAACGATCTGGCCAGTCTGGGGGCCACGAGACTTGGGCAAGTAACGTTTGCTTGGATTTTGGAAAGGGTTTCTTCCTCGAATAAAGAGGTCTTTGGGACCGAATGTTTTCTATGGAGAGCGTGTAGGTTGATTTTGGGATCAGCGTGAGGACTGTTTTTTGGGAGTACGCAATATTCGCTGGTTACCTTAGTACTGGAACTACCAAACCGATCAAAATGACTGGTCAGTCGTTTCTTTAAAAAATCGTAGTACTTTACCACGATGTATTTTTTGAGATTTTCGATGATTCTCATGCGGTATTTAGATCGTCATTTTGATTTACTAAAATTTCCTTTTACTCCCTTTTTTTAACCTTCCCTTTTTTACTCCCTTCCATTTTTTTTTAAAGATGCACGTGGTATTTTAAATATGGCCAGAAAGTGGTTGGTGGTTCTAGTGTTAATTACACGGTTACCCCGATGTAAATAACGTACACTTTGATCGTTTCGATGATTTGCGAATGGCGACCACTGTATCTTTGCTTTCAACCGCTGTTGCGTGTAACAATCGACCGAGTTACCCGGATGGGGACCAGTAGAGCGACATTACCCCCCCCCCCTGCTGCGGGGAAGAGGGCGTTAGGGGAACTCGATGGAGAGGGATAAAAAAAAAACACGCGCCAAAAAAAAAAACAAAAAGGATTCTCTTGTAGGCCGATAAAATCGAAAGTTATAGGCGGGCCGCGTCGGCCGATCTGCATCGGATCGCGATATTGGAAAGACAGGCGCGTTGTTTTTTGGTTTATTTTTGCTTTTTTTTCGCGCGATACGCACCTCCGAGGCGCGTTTCCGGCTTTCCCCCGGAATTTCATGAATTTTTGTCGGGTATTCCGCGCCGCGGGGAGGGGGGTGGAAACGCGAACGCCCCTATTTCCGGCAAATAGGGCGCCATAAACTTGCAACTTCCAGATATGTTTGCAAAAGTTGTGCGGAATTTCGTGCGAATCGAACGAATCCTGCGCGCTCGGGCTTTTGCCCCCCTCCCCCCCCTCTTTCTGCCGTTGGTTTTGTTCTGGGCCGCGCCGTAACTCGATTTGGCTTTGGACAAAAATTGGATACGCCCCGTTGCCCTCTGCGCGAGTTTTCGTTACCGGGACCCCCGCGAAGTCCCGCTCTTCTTGGGTTACGTTTTGGAGTTACGGCGGCGATGGAAACCGGGGAGAACCGACGTTGGGTGCTGTAGGAATGTATACAGGGCGAATCGATGCAAAGTGATTTTTGTATAAATTAATAAAGCGAAGGGGGTAAGTGTATTTCGTAAATCGGATTACACGAACTTCTTGCTTCGTTATCCTAGTTCGTATCGTCGCTCGGTTTGCTCCGGATGGAGTACCTAAATCGTGGCACGCTTTCCTCGTCGCACGATTTTCCCCCTCTCGATATTGTTTAGCTCGAGCACTTTGCGCTGCCTTACGATTCCTCGAATGTATATACATATATATACAGGCACTTGTAATTTTATTGCTCGTGACACCGTTAAGCAACTTGCGTGAATTATATCGGTCACCAACGAGCGGTTCATTCTCACGTCTCTTAATCATTTTTGAATCCTCCATCTGGTTTTATTGGAATAAGAATTTCTGTGGACGGTACGACACTTTGCGTGAACTCGACATTTTTATTCCGATAAAACCAGATGGAGAATTTAGAAGTGATTAAGAGGCGCGAGAATTAACTGCTCGTCAATGACGGATATAATTCACGCAAGTCGAAATTCCTCGAACACTGAGCACTAAGTTCAGTGGAGACGCGGATTGACGCACACGCGCTCTCATCGATCTTACCCTGTTTTACGGTGTCTTTCGTCCTCGTTTTCATCATGACCGAACGTAAATCCTGGAGATTGCTTTACTCGTCTATTAAAAGTCGAACTTTACTTGCCATTGGGCTTGCATTGCATCGTAACTCGACTCTTCCTTGCATCGAGAGCTCTTGGAGCGATTAAACGAGACGCGCATATTGTAACGTGTTTCGCCATCGACAACGGCATTCAGCAGGTCGACAGTAATGATATTATGTTGCACGGTGTTGCAGAGGGTAAAATGAGCCGCGATAAGGGCGTCGAAACGCTACACCAGCCGAATGCTTCGTCGTTACTCGTCTCTGCTTTTCTATTCCCCTTCCACGATCCGGATTTTATACACACTTGGCTATATTTTTAATGCGAAAAGCGACTAAAAGTGCCACTAAAGCTACCAATAATTTTTCGAATTTTTTTTACTATACGTTACATGTATATATATAAAAGAGATTAAACAAAAAAGAGGTATGAATAGATCTATACAATGATCCACGTACTTCAAGAAGGTCATGAAGAATTTTAGAAAATGCACCGTGAGAAAGTCGTACAAATGATCTAAGAAGGTACAGACCGATTATTTGGGTCGTTTCGGTGTAAATCGCGTTAGGCGCTCGATCGTTATTCAGGACAGTGTTTCCGCGGTGGAGCTAGGCGGAAGTTCGTTTATTTATTTAATTTCCGACCCCTAACGTGATTAAACAACGACATAACTCTGCCGCGAAGCCGATATATTTATAAAGCGCGCGCAGGCTGTACTGGCTGTACGTACAATATGCACGCTGCGTATTATATCTGCAGCCGGTGATATATCGGCGATAGCCAAATTGTGGCCAGTGGTCACCGGGCGACCGTTTCGAAACCAAATTGCGGCGCGCATTAAAATATCCCCCTTCCCCAACGATCGCCTTTCGTCCGCCTATCAACTCTTTAAAGCATCCTGGTAGCTAAAGCGTCCCAACACTTTTGCAAGTGCTTCAATGAAAAAATATTTCTTCCCGCCCAATTGGAGGGTATTTTGTTGCACAAATTCCTGCGCTTCGAAGAGTTAAAGCACTCGTTATCGTTTAGCGCTGCCGCCTCCGCCTGTTTCTAAATTTCATCGTGCTAATTTGACGGGAGTTTCGACGGCGATCGCGCTCACGCCGAGAATTCCATTAACGCCGATACACCCTCCGTGGATTTACGAGGAATTGCTCGGTCTGCTGTTTCAGTTTCAGAAGGTAAATTAAGCCACCAGATATTTTGGCCGGTCGGCGCATGCGCGCTTCGAGCTCGCTGCGGATAGAGCGAAAACTTTGACGCTGATCGTGGCTTGCGGTCGATTCTATCGTTGGGAACCAAGATTTTCAGGTCCCTCGGGTCTTTGCGATGCAGTATAAAGTTCTTACGTAATATACTGGTTTGCGAGAGGGACAATAACCTTCTCGTTCATATCGTTCTTCGCATCCTTATCAAGTTTGACATTGAGTGATCGTCGAAAGAAGATTCGTTATTTACGATTCAAAACGAAATTATTCGATTATACGAGAGTGGAGCGGGACTTAATTGGGCGCGGTTGATGGCCAGTGGAGGGCAGTTTATTAACTCAGAGTCGAGCTTGTGTTTGAACTGGAATCGCGAAAAACTGGGTCATGGATCTAATAATCTTCTAGTCCATCCTTTTCACCCTCAAAACCACGATATTATTAACAGTAAAGACTCGCAAGTTTATAAATAGATTCTATCGCCAAAGCAGTCAAAAAATTCCTACGATTCAAGATAAAATCGTTATGTTCCCTCCGTGTTCCTTACCAACGACAAGGCTCTCTGCCAAGACATCCAGGCGTCCTGATACAAAGATTGCGGAAACGTGCCAATTAAAAGCGACGCCTTTGAATCGTTGATCAGCGCAGGAGCTGATTAACCCGCGGCAATGCTCCCGTAAATTCCTACTTCAGCTCCCTGGGAATTATCCCCGTTCTCTGCGCGTACGTTGGAGGCCAGTCACAGGCCCCGATACCCGGTTTCGTTATGTTGCGCGTTATATTCTCCCGATATACGGGCCTCTCAATGATTTTATGGTCAACCGGATTTGCATAACGGAACGGCCACCTCGGAGGCTATTATTTATGGACACGAATACAACGACTGCAGCGACAAGGTATTATAAGCGAATCGAATCGCTTGGATCTTGAGGCGCTCATTTATTGCGATGCAAATCGCTTCGACGCATCAAGGCCTTGGTAATACTACTGTTCGCCACAGTCCATTGTCGAGGATAAGAAATCCGACAAGGTATCGCGAGTGAATGGAAAAATTCCAGAAAAATGATTTTTATGAATCTCAGATCAAATCACGTACGCCATTCATAAAGCAAGTGTAGATACACTGTGCTCATAATTAAAGAAATCACGTACGCCATTTATAAAACAAGTGTAGATACACTGTGCTCATACTTAAAGCCTCATCCCCTAGCTATATCTCCAATGTATGGATTTTTTCCCTCAAAACTTCAACGCTCATTCACTCTCTCCATTGAACACCACGAATTTATAAATAAACAACAGAACATAATCGTCAAACAACAAACCTACATCTCAAAACGAACCCCCTCCCCCAAAAAACCGCTAAATCACGTTCGCGAATATTATTCGAAGTTCGCGCAGTCGCGAGGTAAGCAATGTCGGAGTAAAAAAATTGAGAGAGAATGGTAAAACTTCTTTACGGCCCAAGCGTTTTACCTTTTCTCTTACCTGGAATCGCACATACGCGCGGGTATATAACCGAATTGATGCCCGGTTGTCCGTCGTAAAATTCTTCGACAAAGAAGAGGGGGGGGGGAGAAGGAGGGGGGGCGGCCAAAGCGATTACTCGGCCACGGCGGTAAACCAGAGGAACTTTTTCGAGGGGAGGGGGGAGGGGGGAAAAAGGAGAGGCAGGGAGGCGAGCAACGTTCGCCACGATCCTGATTCAGTGATCCAGCGGAGAAAGGGAAGGCGGCCTCTCTCTCTCGCTCTCTCAGGTTTATTTCCCTGTATTTCATCGTATTAGCCGCATCCGAGTTTTACTCCGCGGCGGGTCAAGCTTCTGGCTAAGGTAGCTCTCCGCTACGTGCTTGGACCTTTCTTCGAGTGCTCCTCGGCGAGAGCCAACTCCACTCTCCATCCACGCTGTGGAATTATGTACGATTATTATAAATTATGATATAATTTATCCTTTATGTTGCACATAATTATGGATAATATATATACTTATTTTATAATGGTTTTAGGATCATGCACGATCATTGATCGGAAACTTGAAGCGACGAAATAGCTACTGGGTCAGGTGTCAACCTGGATGTTATTTACAAATAACTATGGATAATTATGATATTCTTAATTTGTAATGATTTTAGGATTAGGCGCGATCATTGATCGGAAACTTGAAGCGACGAAATAGCTACTGGGTCAGGTGTCAACCTCGATGTTGTTTACAAATAACTATGGATAATTATGATATTCTTAATTTATAATGATTTTAGGATCACGCGCGATCATTGATCAGAAACTTGAAGCGACGATGGTCCTTGAATAGCCATTGGGTCAGGTGTCAACCTGGATGTTATTTATAAATTGCTCGCATTTATCTGCAATATTCCATCGAGGACGATCGACTGGGAGGATTTGAAATGACCGGGCTTATGCGTAAACCATAATATCATTCGTAATTTACTCGAAACTATCTACGACCCTTCAGCAGGAAACTTTCATCGGGCACAAGTGGACGATCGAGGCGAGAGCGTAAAAATAGTTATCGGGTCAGGCGTGAACTAAAATATCACTTGTGATTTCCTTAGGATTATCCACGATCTTCCGGCAGGAAGCTTCCATCGCGAATGGCAGGACGATCGAGGTTGCATAAAAATAGTTGTGTACTCGGGCGCAAAGCAAAGTATCGTTTATAATTCCTTTACAATTATCCACGATCTTCAAGCGGGGAAACTTTAATCGCGAATGGCAGGACGATCGAAACGACAACGGTCCGCAAATAGCCAGGGGGCTGGAGCCCGAAACGTCTGGATGGCCCGCGGGCGCATCGAAATCAATCCGAGGCCGGGGAATATCGGGATTACGCTATAAAATCGTTCTGCGATTTATTACCCCGATACCTCTGAAATTGCATCGGATGATTGCAGAAGCCGCGCGCACCGCTCGGTTCGTTGACCTCTCTCCCTGTATCTTCCGGTTCGTTGCGTGTCGCACCGGCTAATGATGTCTTGTTTCGCTTAACGATCGAACCGCGAATGAATGGAGGCTGCGCCGGTGTTGCGGGTTTTGTCCCACGGCGCGACGATCTATGATCTCGGTATTAACACTTCGTCGATCAGTACTTTTACTACGGGTTTTTTTTTTTTTTTTTTTTTTATTATAGGCTATGCGTGCGGGTAATCGTGAAAAAGACTCTTTGTGCAGATGATGTATTAGTAGTTTAACCCTTTAAGGATTTCAGCTATTAAAATAGACCCATGTTGCGCAGAAGTTTTATCGCGTTTTGAACGAAGCGAAATTGGTATATTTTTACTGATAACGAAATTACATAACGTGAAAACATAAAAAAAGAAATAATAATTTAATTCAATTTATTGTTATAGGGTGGGACTCAAATAATCCCACCGCGCATTACGGTGCATCAAAAAGGTGGGACGTTTTTAATCCCACCGTGTCCCAAAGAGTTAAATGGTTGCGATGTACAATGAAATGCGGAACAAATTGATTTTTTTGAGATTTTTTACTTTCGTAATTATTGCCAGGTATGGTCCTTGTATATTGTCGTCTGGCTTGATGCCTATCTCATTATTTTCGAGCGACTCTTACTGATATATATATACCGTGTGTATCGTGCAGTTGATGTAAATTCTCGTATTTTTTTTGTAGCCTCTTGGAATGTTTACCATATCGGTATTGGTAGTAACAGGAGCATTCATTTGCAATAATACGGACAGCTAAGTGCAGTGGCGAATGTTTTATGATCCATAGAAAGTCGGGATAATTAAGGTTACTGAATAACTCCTAGTCCTCGGATGGTCATTATAAGTGAAAAATCCGTTAATGCGCTTTTAGCGGGTGAAATGTTAATTATTGCATTTTGAAGGATAGCCTTGATTTAGAAATGAGGATACGATTGTTATGGGAAGGTTTGTGCACGATTTTTATGGAGATGCATCTACCGTTGGTTTTACCTTATGCGCATAAATTGTATCTCAATTTTAGCTTTTCACTCATTACTCCTTTTTATTGGATATTAAAATAGCTCTTTTTTAAACATCAAATAGCATTGCGGATATGAATCGTTAAAAAGAAAAAATCAGTTACTCGAGAGGTACACAAATGCTCCATCCTCCGCTGTTTTTACTTTATTTTCCTTGGATCAAAAAATACACGTGGAATTCAAAAGAAATTCGACCAAGGCTCGTGATGAGGAGCTCGAGTCTATTTGCGTGTAAAACCAAGTTTTTTGACCTTTTCGTGTATTTTTTTTTTTGTATTTTTGATGTGATAATTTTTGTTGATGTATTAAACGTGCAGTTAAACAATGTACTTATCAACATCAACTTTTAGAGATACTTTACAGATACGCTATATTTTCAGGTACCGTTACAAAATACTATCTAGTCGTGATTCGTCTGTTTGGTATTTTTAATCATTTTATTTTGAACGTTGCAGCGCGAAGTGTAACGTTCGGTCGTAATTACGATTCTCGTCCAGGCGTAAAACTTCGATGCAATCAACGCAATTTTTGCGAGAGACTCGCCGTTGTTTTCGACACGAATGGCTTCTTCATTGCAGCAATTAAAGTATCGATACAAAAAATTACTCGAGGATCTTCCTCCTTCCTTTTTCGGAGAACAGAGCGGCCCTGTTCTCGACGGACAATAATTTCCCTTCTCGTTAAATTCGATAATAACCAAATTTTCGCCCTAGTAATTTTTTTCCCCCTCGCATCCGGAGGGAGTGCAGCGGCGAATCATAAAAAATAGATTCGTTTCCACGAAACACACGTAATAGAGTTTTTCAGAATAACGAATATCGCGAGTTGATTCCAATCGCGCTTTTTATTTTTTAACGCACCGTAACAAAGCAGCTATTTTAACAAGTACGCTACAAACACCCGGCTTGTTTTTACTTTAATTTACGGCTCGTCCGCAACAATTAATTCCTATTTTTTTTAATATTTTTTTAAATCTTTTTTTTATACATTACACGCATACGTCCATCGGCGCGCGCAAGCCGCGCGACTCGCAATTAATAGCGAATATACAATTCGCATCGACAAACTCGATCTTCGGATACCACGACGGGCTCGCAATCGTTCTTTCGAGTCTCTCTCCTCCATTATCTACAATTCGTTCCCAGTATTATTACTCGATCCAATTCTGGCTGAGCTCTATTTCCATGTACAGAGTTAAGGAATAGTCCGACTCGCAGACTCGATGAATGGCTATTTCCAGCGGTGGCGAGAATATAAATATTTCTAAGCTGCCGCGATAGCGGCGTTAACCGCTCTAATGAGCGAGTAAGCCGCGCGCAAATTACGTTATCGATATTGACAACCGGGGATTTTATTGCATCGGCCGTTTTAATACCTAGAAACCTAATTATGGGGAGCTAAGGGATTTACGGCACTTGCGCCACGTCGAAACTCATCCGTTTTACGAGCCGACTACACACTGGGAGCAGGGTAGGCCAGAAATTATATTACAGTGGCACATGCTCCGCCGTCAGGTGGGCCACCGTATCCGGCTCGAAACCCACGAGCCTCCGCTTCCGGGATCGCGAGCTGGCAGGCGAAATCTGTCGAGAAAGCGCCACCAGCAAATATCAGGAAGCGCGGTTATTCATTATCGCGATTATTCTTCGAGCACTCGACCGCTCCAAGCTTTTTTCACTCGAGCGATCTAAAGCTTGGACACCTAAAGTTTTACTACTTTGTTACGTCACGTGTGCTGGATTTTTAAATAGCTTTCAAAGCTTTAGAATCGTGGTAAGATCGTTTTATGTTGGAGGTTATTTCTATAGAATCCTTCGTAATTCAAGGTTGGTCATTTAAATGTGTTTTTGTCCTGGTGATTTTTCTCTTTCGAATCGATATTTCTCGCGATGCTTTGATGTAAATGATTAGGTGTGTCAGGGGGGCGAATCAAAACTGCGTAGCGCAGTGATTTTGGAGAACTAGTTATGAGTGATGTACGTAAAATATTTTTTAAATTAACGTCTGCGATGGTAAAGATACATTTTTTAATTACTTATCTACTTAATTCGCAGAAAAAAGTTTGATTCATCGATAATAACTGGATATCACTTTAAGTAGGGATCTTGCAAATTATTTAATGCTGATACTTTTTTATTCACCGCGGCTTTTGTCAAAGAAACCTCGGGTCATCTCTCGAAGTTCGAGCAATAGGCGGCAAGATCTTCATAATCAAGGTGTTTTTGGAAGCGATTACTCGGCAGTGGAAGGATAAAATTTAATTTATACTTTGCGAGTGGAGCAAAACTTAATTGGCGCGGTTGATGGCCAGTGGAGAGCAGTTTATTAACTTAGAGTTGAGTTTGTGTTTCAGCTGGGATCGCGAAAAAAAAACTGGGTCATGGATCTCATAGTTATTCCGCGCGGCAATTTGTGGAGTCTTTTCTTTTATCGCACTCAAAGTTTCCCGACGCACGGTGCTTATAAAGTCGTCTAATTTACCTAGAAACAGTCGCTCGAACTTTGGCCAAAGAACGGTGACGTCTTGTGCTACTTTATCGCGAAACTGTCGGAGTTTCTCATCGTCCATCGATTAAATCCAAAAGGTCGCTTCTGGACTGATTAATTGCCTATTATATTACATTATAATAATCATTTCTTTTACAATTAACATTGCTTCAGGATATATTATCACTATAGAATATGGAACGAGGCATATTATCATCAGGTGCGACAAGGACTTCTATTTTCAATATCCACATCGCTTCTTATCGCAGGTTTCAAACGTAACCAAATAAAAGACAGTTTATGTGCAAACATCTTCTCGAAACATCTATAGAAATTCAAACCATTATCGGCAAAAGATATAAAATCATCATCACTGTTACACAATATTTCCACAATCTCACTTTGAAATTCTCTTCTGTGCAGCTCTCGATATGTGCAATTGCTGGAGATCATCCATCGGTGCGTCCAGGTGCTGCCAACGTACTTGGATCGAAAAACAACTGCCCGACAGTTAGAACTGGACTGTTCGACGAGACTACTTTCCAAAAAATCACAGAAATGCACATCGTCCTTCAGGATCGCGCGAGAGACGATTAAAGTCATCGCCTGTCAAACGTGCGAAACGACAAAGGCGTGATCAAGGATAAAACTAAGTCTCAGAGCGAAGATCAAGGTTCCTCGGTAAATTCACACTAGGGAGAAAAAGTTCGAGCTGGAAATTCCGAACGTGGAATAGTCTGTAAGGCGGATGTGTGCATGGCCCTTTTTGTTCGACCGCGGTTATTGCGCGCGACATATAAAGGTAAGAATCGGTGCTTAAAGCTCGACGCGATAGATTCGCTCCGAATACGAGATCGACGATCCGTGCTGGAGGATTTTTTGCGACCTCGAGATTTTTCTCGCCGACGATTCTGCTTTATTCCTCGATTCGCGTAGCAGAACTTGCGACAATGGCGATTCGAGGATTCGGGCCGATGACAAATGAGAATCGAAGGAGGCCGTTACATCGAAGGAAAATTACTCGCGGACTGAGAATAGCGTTTAAGATTTAGAGAATGGGTGATCGATTATAAAGGCGTGGCCGATTTGTTCTTTTTTTTCTTTTTTCACTTCGCGACAGGAGGTGCGAATGATACAAAGTAAATCCTCGAGGTAAACGATCAAAGTCGTAGGGTAAAAGTCGACTTTTGCGTTTTGAAATGACGAAACTACGAGGGAGAGTTGGCCGGGGGAAAATTATCCGAATAATGTGCACGAGCGAAAAAAATTCGCGCGCTGGAAATTCTCGTGGAATTTGCGGAATATTCAAGTCTAAAAACTCCTGGAATATTTTATAAACACGGAAGCGAGGATGTTTGCCAGTATGTCGCCTAATTATCCTAAGAGCGTAAAATTAAGAATGATATTTGAAAATAAACAATCGTGCGATCGGTATAATATCGAACCCATCGAGAGCGGATGTACCTAAACCTGATTTTTTCGAGCTATCCTGTACAATAATTCAAAAAACAACGTGAAATTTACGATTGCAGAATATTCTATAAGATTCTACATGAACGCATGTTCAGAAATCGTTGTATTACAGTACGGAATGCAGAATTAAGATCCATCGTACGAAAAATCGTGCAATCCCAAAGGCCACGATCGAACCTTCTCGCCAATGTCGCGCCAGTGAAGAAGATCGCGAGATTATTGGAAATTCGTGGCCGATATCCGAGGATTTTCCATGCCGTCGAGAAGCTCCTCGCCGATTCTCTTTCCCGAATCGTCGATTTTTCTGGCGGAAATCGCCAGGACGTCGACGTGACGATGCAATTTTTCGTCCTGACACGTTGCACAGTACGAGAATGATTTAACGGCCAAGCGTATCGGCGTCGTTCCGTTTAGAAAGTTGCTCAAGCAGGGTGAGAATGATCTTTGGAGGTTATGTCGTGACTCGTGTAAAGTTTTACTTTTGTATGCGATCGAATGAACTCTTGGGGGAAGTAGATACCTGATAGTCGTTAAACCCGTCGATCTCGCGGCGAATGGCGCTTTGGAAAAGATCCCGAAGTTCACGCAAGTCTCGAAATTCGCGCAAGGAGTCATTTTGATAGAAGACACTGGGTTATCATTCAAAATCGTACATTGGTTATTGATTCGTAAAGTATAGGGTTATGTATGGAATGGCATATCGGCTTTGCT
This sequence comes from Ampulex compressa, assembly GCA_038496175.1. Taxonomy (NCBI): domain Eukaryota; kingdom Metazoa; phylum Arthropoda; class Insecta; order Hymenoptera; family Ampulicidae; genus Ampulex; species Ampulex compressa. The sequence goes on from JBCFXI010000631.1 coordinate 16,142, forward strand.
TGCGCATGCGCACTCTTTTCTTGAAATTCTCAAACCTTGCGTGAATTTTGGTACGATCTCTGTACGTTAAATTGAAATTATACGCCAACCGCGAATAAATCCTCGAATCCAACGAACCTTCCCGCGAACCTGTGGTGTGATTACTTGGGACAATGTACAAACGATTGGAGTATAAGTACCTACGGTTTTCCTGGGACACAATTATGTTCCTACTCGATCGTTCTGTCGCGGTTCGTGCGTCGCGAAAGAAATGTCTCTTCGAAATCCTTCCACGACGTGCGGAACGACGAGAAAAGTTCGTCGTGTTTGTTCATCGTCGGAGCGGTTCATTGGTGAGTTTCACGGAAGGCAGTTTGACTGTACGTCGAAGCAGAATGCTTTCTGTGTCACGGAGATAAATCGATTTTGATTTCACCTCGCGAACCGAGTGCTCGTTCGGAATGCGATCCCCGATGAAAATCGACGTTTCTGATAAGCGGTGAAGCGATTAGCGAGTGTGAAGCACAAAGGAAATGATCTGGAAGCATCCGATGTTTTCAAACAGCCGCTTCTGATTTTCGTATCTGCTTGAAGGTAGATCAAAATTTCATACGGATTGCAGAGGAATATGTATCGTTTAATTATAACCGTACACTAGCGAATAATTAATCACTTGTATATTCTCTCTGGACTGTCTCGTTTTTTTTGTTTTTTGAAATAAATTTATTATGATACACGCATGTATTTTAAACTGTAAATAAAAAATTTTACAAATACGTTGTTTTCAGTTGCTAATGCCAATGGAATATTACATGAGTACGAAATATTTTCCCATTTTTGTCATTTTCGTTCCATTAGGAAGAATGGTGGATTTTAATACGAACGAGTGAACACGATATACGAGTCGGGAGCATTGAGAGAGCTTTGCAGGGAATAAGGAAATATGATGCCATTTTGAAGGTATATTTATTAATGTTAATTTTTAATACGAGACAAATATGGTAGAACTCTTAAAGTGATCTTAGTATATATAGAACTTTGATCCATTCAACATCAGGCACACGATTTACTAATTAAAAATGTCTGTGAACAAAGCTCTCTATCGTAGACCTTTATTCGAGTCGAATATAATGGATTTTTATTCAAGTCGATCGTCGTAGACTTTCTGTGGAAGTAGCCATCGTTTGCATTCTGCCAACCAGAAACCTTAATCGCTTATCGTGAACCAATAGCAAAGTCAATCTATCCGGTACTTCATTCGATCCTCGTAGATCTCCTGTCTACTCTTCTATCATAGAGGTTTATCCAACCAGTCTGGCAGGTCCGACAAGATTAAAGATTGATCGAGATCGCGACAGAATTCAGAACGAAGCATCGTAGATCTTCGTGATTTTACAAGAGTCTGCACCTATCATACATCATGTTTGAAGTAGGAATAAATATGAATTCAAGATGCTCGCGTTTTTGAAATCAGGAATAATCGATTGGCGCACTGATAATGCACGTTGGCTGTATAAATAATGTACCTCAAAGTTGTATTTTATTTAAAAGCGATCACTGATGGAAACTGTTATTTATCTGAAAAACCGTCTATTCGTTCGTTCAAACGCTGTCCATTCAGTTTCCGTCCGCCGTCAAAGAGAAAAATTCAAAGGTAGCTTATTAAATAAAAATTAACCGAACGCGATATTGGCCACGATACAAACGATTTTGTTATTGCAAGTAATCCACTGTTGTTACAATGGATACGAATAATCGTAATTTTTCCCTTCCGTTATACGCCGAACGTTACACGCCGGCCGACAAATGCAAAGTGGAAAAGCGGCAGATTAATTTTTTTCAGCAAAGGAATTAATTAAACAGGAATGAATTCAGCTTGCTCAATAATGAAATTCCTCCTTTTCATGGCGATGGACATTGCGGTGCCCCTTCATTAATGGAGTTAATACACTGCATTCCGTTCGTTCGAAACTGCGAGCATGCGATAATTTCAACGAAACCGTTAATTTTAACTCCCACGATATTATTCCAGTGAGTGATGTTTCCTCGTCTTTTTGTTTTCCTCTCGATTTTCACCGCAGTCAAAGTCCTTCACCAGTCTCGCGAAATAATCTTCGTAAAAATTTTGCTTCAAACCCTCCTCGAAGCAAACGATCTTTTTATACGGAGGAAGACAGCAGAAAACACGCAGGTGGACACGTTGCAGTACCTTATTCCTACAATATATTCCCTCAGCGCTTAATAAATATGGAGAGTTATGCGCAATTCGGGCATTAATGCGTCGAATCGTACATCAGCCCCCACAATACACGAGTTTGGCGGAGCAAAAGCGCGGTGACGTGCTCGATGAATGTTTCGTGGTTATCCGCCGAAAGGACGTTGTTACGAATATAAACGTCTTCCTCCTGGAGTATTCTTCAAGACAGAGTGACGCGTAACTCACGCGTACTGTACGTTCCACGACTCTGAATTAGTAATCGACGTCGGATCTTTTGCTACATTCATTCGTAATAAAAGAATACAAAAGAATTATATCTTATAACTTGTATACTTATAACTATAACTGGGTCACGTTTTAAAATATACGATGGGCAATCGAAGGAACTCGTTAAATGGGCATTCTTGTTAGGTAAAGATAACGAGGCTGCTCAGAGCTTATTTGGTTCGAGTGTGCGATCGTTATAAAGAATACGATATCGAGCTATGATACTAAACATTGGAAGGGAAAGACGAAGAATTATATGAAATGACGAACGACAATTTCGTTTCTCGATTATCGGCTTTTTTTCTTCTACTCTTTTTTCTGATATCTCACTTCTGATATATCTTTTTATCTCTTAGTTTTTTTTCACCGAATCATCAATGCTATTACTTCAATGGAAAATGGACTCTAAAATCCTAAAATGATCAGTAGAACGAATTACAAAGTTAAGCAACGATTTTAGTCTATCAGTTTTTGTTTGCTTATTACTTGCATCAGCTATTTTCCAATATACACTTCAACTTTTCGGCATTACCGCAGCTATCCTGCATCAATTGTCAATTAGACCGGCCACTTTGCGAATAACGCGGCTGGAATTCCAGAAATTCTTCTCCCGGCAAATTTTCGAATGCTATCCCGAGAAAGGCGTATCATCCCTATTTTTCCTCAGCCGGAGTTTCTTTTCCCGCAGCCACTTACCCCGACGATTCTCGAGTGATCTCGTTCACCTTTTTCTCTTCCACTTAATGGCAATCTCGCGATCGAGTTGCCCCGCCTCTGGCTGTCGGGCAAACATTGTGACGCATCGACAGGAATCGACGGCCGATTCCTTTTCCCTCTTCTCCACAGACGGATATTACGACGTCCACGCGAGCACGGCTCGATTGATCCCAATTTTGAGCCCGTCGAGGGAGACGTCGAGGGACTCCGGCGGACGGCTTTCGCGATCGAGATCGCCAAGATTTCCATCCTCCTCTCGATCGACGTCCTCAACACTTTCGACGTCTCATTCGAGATCTAGGAATAGCGTGCATCGACGCAAAGTTGCGAGGAGATAGAAAATAACGGACGTATTCTTATCCCACTTCTGAATTTACGAGGAACAATAATAACGGATTTCTATGGAAATTCTAAATTCAGGATAATGACCATCGCAGTCGATGCCTTCCACATAATAATAATAATAATAATAATAATAATAATAATAATAATTCTAAATTCGTATAGAGTTCCTTGGGATAGTTTTCGTTGGTTCGATTAAACACGACTTGACAATCGTTGGATTGAATATTTATTAGCAATCTACAAGCTAACGTGAGATCGTCGATGCTCACATTCTCTTAGAGAAATAGTACGAGAAACTGTCCTCTCGGTGGACAGTCCAGCAACGGTTGGTCGATAATAAAAAGTAAAAGAAATCAAAATCAAAAATAAAAAATGAAGATAAAAAAAATAAAAAGGACCTACACGAAGGAGAATGAGAGCGCATCGAAGTCTCGTCTACTCCTTGCCAAAGGCATACGATCAAGAAGAGACGTCACCGCCAATAGGAAGAACGTAAGGAAACTTACGATTTGCAGGAAACGATTATTCAATCGTCATCGCGATTTATCCATCGACCAGGACGTAAAATTGATTTGCCATTTTCCGCGATTAATTACCGTATGGCAAGTGGAAATGAATATTCCCGAGGATGATTTACAGCCGAAAGCGATTATACGCCGTGGGCCGGGCACGATAAGGGCCAAAAGGGTCCCGTAATAAAATTTTGATTTAAGGCTAAGCGACGATAGAGGCTTAAGCCGTGCGATACTTCGCCCTCTCCGGTTTGATGGGAGTATTAAGCTGATTGTCCATCGAGTTATGGGCGAAGAAGGAGGGGCAGGAGGGGGGAGGCTGAACGCCATCGAGATTCGATCCTCGTCGTATTTTCGCAGGCGCCTTGCATCTAGCAGCTTATTGTAATCCACGCTGACTTTTTCCCTTCGACGAGGGGGCAGAGTTTTTATCGAAGAGGCCAAGATCGAGAGATCATCGATGCCGGGAGAGGTTTTTGCCCGGGATATTTTGTCCCTCTCGAGGAGAAACGTCGAATCCACTGCCTACGCGAGTTATCGTACCGTGGCATCGGTGCAAAAACCGAAGGGAGATTTGCTCGAGACGCCTTACATTCGTGCGTCGCAATTTGGGCATTTAGTGGAAAAAGGGGGAAGAGTTGTCTGAGGTGGGTCCTGCGGGAGAAGGCAGGAGATAAAAAAAACAGTCCTGGCTGGAGACGCGGCTTGGAAAAGAAATGGTAAAGTGATGCCCGATAAAAAGTCGAGTGGAAAACGCGACTGTTTTTCTTCGAAGAATCGCAATGAATACAACCTGGGATTATGCAAAACGAAAGATAAGGGTGTGCGTTAGTAAAATATAGACTTTTTTACGTAAATTTGTACGATAGCCTTTATACGTTTGCCCTCGAACCCTTATTATTATTTGGTATTGTTATCGTTAACGCTTTATAGCCTTTCATAAAAGTGTTCATGATTATTTCGTAATAACGGCATTATGAGGAAGCAAATCGAATTATCCTCGGCGATTTGTCCCGACAGTATCTCCTGCAACACCGACGATCCCTCGATCGCGCAGTTTCGCTGTTGCGCCAGGAAGGAATGTCGATTATTTTTCTATCAGCGCGTAAATTCAAGCTCGATTGGACAAAAGGTTACGCCCTTTTACCCGCACATTCGGTTTTTTTTTTTAATCTGAATTTATTTGCTCAAAACAGAAGCGGTGCGCGATACACCAATAATTAAATCCGCCTCTTTCACGATACAACCCAGGTTGATTAAACGTTTTTGTTTTTTATTCCACATACTCCTTTGCCTTCTCGATATTTCCCGAATTAACCGCAGCCAGAATCGTCGACATACCGGAGAGCCTCGAAATTTCTCAGGATTCCCAGATAACAAAAGTATTCGGGCCGTTAATAACTTCCAAGGATCTTTCGTGGTTTGATTTCAAGATTATTAAGGTTTCCAAAACTTTGGACATCTTATAAAGATTCAAAGACCTCCGGGAGCAAGGGGTCTCGTAACTTCCAGGACCTCGGATGCCTGACGGAGGAGGTGCTTCCTAAATCTCGAATCTCTTAAGACTCCGAGTCCTGTATTTTCTGAAGAGGACCTTCGAGTTCATCGAAACGCTCGATGTTTCAGAAGATCGTTGAGATAACCCGGCATTTATAACCTTTAATAAGACTCGCGATACGAATCCCCTCGGTACGAATCGCTTCAGGAGCGGCGCTTATGGGGAAGAGAGATTCGAATATCCGCCATTCGGCTCGCTGACCTTGTTAAATTAAGTTCCAGGGCAATGCGATTTGCATTATACCGTGTCGCACTTGGAATACGCGGTTAATCCGCCATATCCTCCTCGATAATGAATCTTACGAGAGAACTTCGATCCGCGGGGGTTGACAGTGGTCCGTGATTGGCACTGCTGGGGGAGCGGGAATAGTTTGCCTGTCGTAAGTACGACTTTGGAACCTTCATCACGGCTCTGAGGGAATTAATGATCGCCCCGCGGAAGGACATCCGTGAAAATGCCGCTCCAATCCTTCGAGCACGCGCTTCTTCTGCGCCCCTTCTTCTTTATCCTGGATATTGGAAAGTGCTGGGAAATTCGCACCTCGAATGTTAGCTTCGCTTTTGGAATTAGTGCTGCGGGTAAAGTGTAGTTTACTTCATTATACTGCTATCACGATCGCGTAAATTGTATCGTACTATTGACATTTTGTTAAGTTTATTTAATTTCGGTCTGATCGTTGAAACTAGAACTACCAAACCAGTCAAAATGACTGGTCAGTAGTTTCTTTAAAAAATCGTAGTACTTTATAACGATGTATTTCTTTAGATTTTGCATGATTCTCATGCGGTATTTAGATCGTCATTTTGATTTACCGAAATTTCCATTCGCTCTCCCCTTTTTTTTTTTAAAGACGTACGTGGTGTTCTAAACGTGCCCAGAAAGTGGCTGGTGGTTCTAGTGTTGAGAGCCACGAGCAAGGTTCACTTTATCAATCCTTTCCAGTCCAATAATGCCACTCTGCACGATCCGTATAATCTACTTCTACCAATCGAGTACCTCTAGAATATTCTCCTTCAAAATTGAATTCTTTTACTAAGAAATAATCATTTAAGCTGGAGAGGTTTAAAGGAATTTCCGGATCACGAAAGAAAAATCCAACAAATCACCGATTCTGATACCGAAACTTTATTTACAAATTTAATATACAAAAACGCGCTTTACAACACGCATACGCTTATCTCACTTTTCTCAACATCACCCCAGCTACCGCATTCTCAGTCTGCTCGGATCCATTGCCTATTCAACATCTTCGGCTGCCTCCCTCCAATAATCTCTGCCCTCCATCGCGATCGTCCTCCACCCTGATTCCACTTCCAAAACGTTGCTTCGCAAAATCTTTCTTCGAATCGAAGAATTCCGTTGGCCGAGGCACAATGCGTACACGCACTGCCAAGGCAAGTACCATCTCCGATAGGATGGTACTCGCATTCCTGAGACGCAGGAAGGTCCATCGACCCTCGGAGGGTCGCCTCTCCTGCCGCTCAACGCGCTGCGCCCTTTTTTTTTCTTCTTTTTTTTCTATTTCCTAGCGTAATTTGCGTAAGTGCACGATCCAAGCCCTTCCCCTGGCTCCTTCCTCCAGGAGCAACCCGAAGTTTTGCTCATTACTTAAGTAGCAAGTACAGGGCCAGGCGAAAATTTACGATTGTCCGGCGGAGTGCGGTTGATTGTCCGCGAATTACACTGGCACGCGCCTGTGCAGGTGCGCCCGGTACGTGGGAGTTCGTGATGTATAGGGCCACGGTCAAAGTTCTTGCCAAACACTCGTTACGCAAGCAGGGCGAATCCCGTTCTCGAGATCGAGCAACAACTTTAGGGCCAGCCACGCCGCGGCTCTTTGCCCCTGGGCGCAGCGCGAATTACCGGGTAAACGGACTGATTGAACCTGCGGATTTTGAATTCGACGCAGACCTCGAGTCCCGAGACCTCAAGACGCTTCGCGTCTTCGACGTGATTCGTGCGGATTGCATGGGAGAACAAGAGGATGCATCGCGCGGAGAAGATTTTTGCTTGCAATGGTGTGCTTGAAAAGTACTGTAGTATATTGTCAACGCCTTGGCTATTGATGACGTCAGGGATATTTAGAAGAAATTCCCTAGATCTGTGTAGAAGTGCGCTGGTATTGTGGTTATAGCAGTGCTAAGGGAGTTTTTAAGATTGAAACTTACTCGATGCAGGTGTGTGAAGATATTAGGATCGTTGTTTCTTGTTATAGTAGAATATAATTATGTTTGGAACGATATGCTTGTGGGCATTCGTTCGAGAAAGGACGACCCTTTCTTTGCTTACAGGTACGATCGATCCAAATTTTTTGGTAATCCTGGAAGGACTTCAAATTTATCAAAACAATTTTTCAGTTTTTTTAATTTCTTTATTTTATACTGTCAGTCAAAATTTTAAATGCTCGTTATGCAAGGAACTCGAGCATTTTGCAGCAGATACTATTATGACTTCTTGCTTCTCGGCACAACACGAATTACCAGCTGAACAGACTGATTAAACTCACCTAACCATTTTCAACGTGATCCATACCGTTATTTGTAAGATCGTTGGAATAAATTGAGATGCATATACGTGTGGGGAAAGATGAGTCGAGATTATCGCGTTAGAATAGGCTCACAATATTCCTTAATTGTAAAAGACGACGCAAAGGGGTTTGCGCTCGAGGCTGACGACCTCGTGGCTGTAAAAAAAGAAGTTCACGTCGAGAGACCTGTGGAGTTTCGCTGTCGGCACTCTCCGAGCAATGAAGCGCAATCTCATCGTCCAGAGAGAGAGTAACTACTCCGGATCCCTGATTCTCTAGTTTTCTAGTTCTTCGGCCCTCGAGACACGCCAGCTCCTCTAACCTTCTCTCAGGTGTCGTCCCATCGAGAGACCCGTGGAAGCGCCCTTAAGTATCTCTCGGACACTCGAGTAATTGAGATCAATATTTCGTTTACCGCAGCACTTTCTTCCCATATTTTTGCGTCAGAAGCCGCGGCAAATAATCCTTCGGATCCTCGAAAGTAGAATTTGTCTCGACTGTACGCGTAATGTTATATGCCCAATATGCTTCATTTCTATATCTTTAATATGCTTCCTATAAAGATCTTATATTTCAATAAAATATATGTCGAGGAGGAACGAGTCGTGGATAGTTCATTGAATGGTGAGATTTATCCTTCCTTTCCTCAATAATTCTCGAGTAATCTGCTTGAGTCTCGGTCTATATTTCATACTTGCTTCATACACGTCATATATATTATGCAAAGATATTTTAGTATAGAAGAGCGCTTAAACGTACAATTGAACCGACAGACACCATTCATCTGATATATTATATATATATATATATATATACATACAATATATACCTCCGGTCCAACACATCACGGCACATCACCGTGCTTCACTATTCTCCAAGGATCTCCTCACGCTTGACACAAGAGGCACTTCACTGACGGCCGTACGTTCGGGTACCGAGGAGGATTCCGCGCGTGAACACGTAATGTGTAGAAGGAGGAACGAGCGAAGCGAGACGAAGAACAAGAAGAATAAGAAGAAGAAGTAGAAGAAGCGGGAAGAGCAAAGCAGGAAGGAGGGAAGAGGAGGCAGAGAGGAGTCGACGGAGGAAGGTCGAGGACCGAGGTGCGCGCGGCAGGAGTGGAGAAGGAGGTGGATCGGCTTCGATCAGGAGGGCAGAGCGTGCGGGTGATAGAAGAAGAGCAAGAAGAAGATGACTCACCGTTCTTCCTACTGGCCGTGGATGCGACGCGGATCGCGAGGGAGCGAGGCGAGTGCGCGAGTATCGCCACGAGGACGAGTATCGAGAATCGGCGGCAGGACCCCATAGCTCCTTCGGTCTCGAGGCGCGAAAACTCCGGGCTTCTCGCTTGGACTTGCTGAGGCACCGGCTCAGCACCGACTGAGTCGTACTTTGCGCTCGCCGCTCTATCAGGACTGTCACTCCTCTCGTCGAGATTCACACCGCGCTGCTATCCCCGGGGAGAGAACTACCACCACGAGGACCCCCAGATCACTTATCCCGAATTCCCGCCGAGATTCGCGTATCGGTATTCCGACTGATCGTATCCACAGGCCGCTCCTGCACACCTATTTAAAACCTATCGCTCCACCTCGCGCAACTCACCATTGGCTCCTGCCCCAATTCCTTGCCCAATGGTACACTCTCGAGCGTGTTCACCTCCTTTTCGGATCGTGCCGTGCGAGACTCCGCGGAGTGGTGGCAAGAAGGTGGTAGGTGGTAGCGGGTAGGTGGTTATACCGCCGGATGTCTCGAAGGCGCTAATAACGAGCCAGCGAGACCGATTTCCCCCCCGTCGTCGATGAAGGTGAAGGGGTTTTAGGTGGGGCCCCGGCCGAGATCTACGCTTCTACTCGCTCGCGCCTGCCCGACCGTCTATATCCTCGGCGCTTCCACGCGTGGCCCGAACGCGCCAGCACACGCTCCACCAGCAGAACGGACTTTCCTAAGCCTTTCCTTTTCGCGCGGCCCGAGCAGACGGCTTCGGATAATCGTCGCCGCGGCACACCCAGACGAGTACCTTGGCGCACCTTGGCAATGGGCTGCGATTCCCCAGCCTTTGAATCGCCGCCAGGCCTTCCTACCTTGCTCCCGGAATATCGAGTCCCACCTTCGCACCGGACTCTTAGTTTCCTTCCTATACCCCCCCGACTTGATCCTTTATCGCTGGAAGACGCTCTTTTTAGCCTCGAGCTCCAGTGGAAAACTCGAGACTTCCCCTCTATCCACGCTGGCTTTTCCAAGGAGCGACGCATTTCCCGCGGTAGCTCTATCCCGAGATGCGATATCGAGCTGTTTCGAGGCCTTGTAAGTGAACGTTTAACACGGCAGCCGTACCGTAAACATCATTAGTTGCCGTCAGTACAATCGTCCGCGCGATCAATTTTGTATGTCTCGTTGCCGTCGCGCCAAATTTCGCAAGTGGTCGAAGGAGAGATTATCGAAGCGGAGCGCGGCTTATTGGAGCGCTCCTCCGTCGGCTGGACTTTATTCCAATGCTCCCGCGAGAGGAGGCTCCGACGATAATCATGCGCGACACGGAAGCTCGCAGCGGCCGCTCGTGGGTTTCGACGTGTCGAAAGGATTCGTCGCGCGAGACAGGTGTGACGGCGTCGCATATTCATGGGGCAGACCTTTGGTTAGCAGCGGGTAGGGCGGGCCGCCTGTGAATACTTTCTTCGTTTTTCACCTCGTCGTCCCGCTAACCGGTGGACGGTGAAAAGGAAAACTGTCCCACGTAGCTCGAGTCGTTAGTCTGCCGGCGGATAAAAGTAAAATCCGCGGCCTTAACCCGAGCCCCGAATGGATATCGCTTCCCAGAGGCGGAGGAACGTGCGATAGTGAGAGCGCAGGAATTACTTTTGTTTCGAGTCCCGGTCCAGTTACCTCGCTGTCCAATTTTTTTTCCACGACCCTTTCAAAGATACGCCTCGATTCGCTGCTTTACATATACGATTCTCCATTTCATTTAATGCTTAATATTTGACGACCTTAGTTATTTGAGCCGAGCACTAGTGGCTAGAGACTTTCTCGCGTACAACGTCGTTCTGTCGACTGGAATTCTTGTAAAACCAAGTGGAGAATTTATGGATTATCAAGAAGCGCGGGTATTAATTGCTTCTTCATGATCGATATAATTCGCGTAAGCTGCTTTTGTATTGTTTCGAACCAAGCTTACCCCCTGCATCGCGGATGATCGAGAGCTACGATCGGAGCGATCCCCGAACTCGGGGTTCGTTCATTGATAAATCGGAATTCTTATGATATAACACGGTTTATTACCGAGCTGGAAGAAAGCAGGTGCTCGGAGATAAGGGATTATACAATGGAAAGTGGTACAGCGGCCGCGTTGTCTTCCAGTATATTTATATCTTCATTATACTTTTGCCATTCCCAAGCGCACGACAAGGTGGCAAGGGTTGGATTTTTTCGCGAGCGATCATTACCGGGTTATAGCCATCCGTCGTTTATAAGCCGTTATACAACGCGGTTTGTATGAGGTAACGAATAATGCTTAGCGTGGGCAAAACTAACTTTCCCCGATATCTTCTGCGATTAGCCAGTCTTATCTTCCAACCGAAGGCGCGGTCGTCTGTGGCGGGCAGACAATGGAGGAAAAGGAAAACAGAAGGTGCGGAAAGATCGTTGAGCGTGCTGCGGTCCTGAACACTCGATATCGACGGTCATCCATACGTTTGAACAAAACGCTTTCCCTTTAATCAAGGATTATTCGATCCCGCGGACCAAGCTTTGTTCGCCCTTTACTCTCTCTTCTCTTTGCTCGTAAGACTCATAGAACATTGTACATATTCTTGATTACTAATACACATAATATAGTAATCAATATAGTAATCAAGTATGGCTAATGAGAGTAATATAATTATAAATATAAATATAAAGACACATCATTATTCGATTACTCTTATTAGTTCATACTTCATCGTCGCTGCTGAGGTACGTTACACGCACATTCCGATTTATAACATTTGTTTTACATTTCAGTATTACTCCATACGTTGTCATTGTTTATTCTTTCTCCTCAGCTCGATAAAAAACGCGCTGCGCCCTTCGAAATCTTCTTTCCGTATACAAGGGAACAGAACGATCTTTAAACTCTACAAAGAATTTGATTCGCGCGTCGTACACGAGCAACGAATAGGATGGGCCCAAAGTCTCTCCCGCTGTCTAATAATATCCCGCGTTTTCCCGAAAGGGAGAAAGCGAGTAAAGAGCAAGGCGTCTAAAAGTGATCAGCGAATTAAAAAAATCCGGAGTTCCTTGCTCCCGAAAGGAAAGCAACCGAGCATTGCATCTTGCACGCATCTCGCTGCGAGCGAGCCAGTGAAATGCGAACGTCCAAGCACGCGACGCATTCTAACCGATTCCAGGTTGCACCCGGCTGCGAGACTCCCACGTAGCCGCCTGTCTCGTGTTCCTATATCGGCGCGAATTCCCATGGAAATCGAAAGGGAATCCATTAACGCAGCGAGCGTAACCGATGCAAATCAACCGAACGGCCCGCCCTGACACTTTCCATCCCCATTTACGCGCTTTAATACCGTTGCTGCGCCTCTGGGACGAGGCTCTGTGCGAAGCGCTTCTGTTTGAATGAAAAAATGTTACGATTAGCCATTTATCTTAATCCATGTACCATTGAACCTTAAGCATTAGTGGAAAAAATGGGGAGACCAACGAGGAATTTTATTTGTCTTCGTGTATTTTTGTGTAATTCGTAATCCGCCTTGTTAAAAGACGTTTTTTTTTAATTTTGATGTAGATTATCTTGCTGTTTCTGGAATAATTCTGGGTTAAATAACATTAGGGCCCGAGACCCAAGGTTTGTCCAACAAACGACGACGAAGGTCTAAATCGAGATCTAGCCGCACTTTCTCCGATCCGAATTTCGTGAAAACGTCGCTATGCTCCGTTTTACAGCCACGACGGGTTTTTGCCAGCGTGAAAGTCGGGTCTATTATGAAATAATTCCCTTTTTTTTTTCGCAAATTCAGCTAATTGTTAAATCGTCGTAGCGATCGCGGCTGAAAAAGCCGGCGTTGCGTTTGAGAGAAAGGCTGATCAGCCGTGCTGAATTTACGGCCTTGTCCCGAGCAAAATGCCGCAACGGCGTACTTGAATAATGTTCTGTCAATGAGTGTGAGATAATTCCGCGGTACTATCCGGGAATTTGCACCCGGGAGCGCCGTAGATCGTTGTGGCCTTCTCTAATTTCATGCATCGCTCCTAAACCAGCCGCTTAGCGCGCGCTTAGTTGCTTATTCGCGATTCACAGGGAATAGAGCGCGAGCAGACTCGAAGATTTTCGTCGAATTTTCAGTCCTGCCTGGACGAAGCTTCTTGTCCTGCCGGTGGTCGAGCGTGCTGAATCGTTCTCTGATCAAGCGTGCACATCGACGATAAGAACGAGCGTCACGCTTTAATATCGTAATCCCGGGTAACGCGCCGATCGGCGGCTACGTGCTCTGAGGAATCTGTAATTTTCAATTGTCACGCGTGGGGAGCCATCGGTCTCGATACGCGATCGCGTATTGGGATTTTCTCATCTCCGTCGTCCTCGCGGTTCTCCGACCGGGGGATGGAGCAGTGGGCTGGATTTGGCCCAATGGGCGTCTCATTTAACCAAAGAGCTCGATGAACAAACGCGATCCTGGCGGAATGCGAAGGTAGATTTCCATTTACAGAGGCACTACGTATTACTGGAACTTGGGTCGATCGAATGTAGGGATAGTTTACTCAACCGTTTGGCTTCTGACGTATTTTTTCGGACATATGCCAAAACTGCGGCAGTAATTACGCTTTTATGAGAAAAAATATAAAACACTTTTCATACAATAAACTCACTTGTATTGCTTTGCAACAAGAAAAATTAAAAAATACCACTTATTCACATAAATTTCTTTGAATTAATCTTGAGAATAAAATTGGTAATAAGCACTTATAATTGGATCAAATTAACACGAATAATTTCTCACGATCTTTTACGCGGGTAGTTTGCTATACAAAGCGCGTGAATTCCCTTTTTACAAATAGAGTAAACTAGGCTTGAACGTTTAACTCCAATATTAAGCATTGTGTTCGATGTTATTTAACAGAAAAAAAAGAAAGTGGATTTAAAATACGTAATATTATTACAACGATTAAAAATCATATGCTCCGCAGACGCAACGCGCTTCACTGAACGCACAAATTCTAGTGATTTAGAGCTGCGTTATTACGCTCTCCGTAGTCTTGGCATAGAAAAAAAAAAATAGGAGCGCCATCGCGCTCTTCGCAGTTTTGGCACGACGATTAAACGTGACTTTGCATCGGCGAAGGAGAGGCACGCGATCGTCGAACGCTTCCTCCAGGAGATCCAGGAACGATCGTAGGTAAAAGGACCACGCGCAAAGGCAGGGACACACGCGCTTTAGGTTTCCTTCCAGTGCTCCGCTCTTCGAGGTAAAAGCGCACGTGTAGTATCGTTCCTAGTACCATTGTAACCGCGGATCGTGACTGCCCACTATCGATTCTCCGATCGTGCTTTGGTAGAAGGTGCACGGAGTGACGTAACGAATAAGCGATTGCAGAATAACGAGACCAGATACTCGATCAAATGTAGCTCAACCGGATGAATGCGCCCGGCATTCGATGTCTTCCGTAAGATCCGCCGATCGAGCCAGAGATAGCCTTGAGATCTTGCGTCGCCGGTCGAGCGATAGGGGATCTTTCATACTGGCCGGAGCGGCTCTCGATCGGTATTAGAACAATTATCGATTACGCGTTTGGAAAAAGTAGGGCAGCGTGCCTTCCATAATGCCCCAAGTATTTCCAGCTCCTCCTAATTTAGCGCTCTTACAAAGCACTCTCGTAACGGAGCGATATGTCAGGGGTAGGTACTTTTGACTCTAAAAGGCCACTAATAAAATCACCGCGCTACACCTTGGCACGTGCGTTTTACACGCTCATCCGACCGTATATCACCGTCTTCAAGGTACGTCTGTTCATTGGAATCGATCGAAACTTGAATCACCTTCCACGAAACGGACTGTTCTGTGGGAATGCTTGGATAACGAGCCACTGCAATTAGAGAGGTTTTCCTCTTACGCGATGGGATACGTCCGTGCGACTCGGATTAAAGCGAGGACCACTTCGTATTTATCGTGCTTTTCACGAACGCCTGCCTACCAGAGCTTTGATGTTAACCTCGATATTAATATTTGATATAGAAGAGGGGATTGTTTTCTAAATAGCCGAGCGTAACGATATGTTCGAGAATGCGTTATTCTCGGGACGTGTGCAGAATTTCCATTAGAGGAGAGACTTGGTAATTCCGCTAAACTCGTACAATCAATCGAAGGGGCGTACAAGAATCCAGCTCTACCAAATTAAATGAGCATTGGCTCAAACCGGAGAAATCATACAAAAGTCGGTGCTACCGATTAACACCTTATACAACTGGTAATTGTATCATACTGGTAATTAATCGTGCCGGATCGGTGTGCTTATATAAATGTCCGGAAAATAAACCACGATACCAGTTAAAGTCCGGGTCCACTGGTTTCCGGCAGCACTGGTAATTCCACAAACATGCAGAGCGCACGTCGATTGTGTAACGGTTACCGTTTGCAAACTAATGGCGTCAATTATACAGGGCTGAATGCTATCTCCGGACAAATCATAGCCCCCGTTAAAAACAGGGCGAGCAGCGGGCTCGCTGCCTCGAGGATTGCCTGTCGAATCGGTTTGAATTTCACATCTCATACGAGCCTAACGTGACTGCGCATTGAATGGCCATGCATGCTTGCCAAGGGAAACCCCGTGTGTCTACGCACGAGAAAAACACTTTCTTCTTGCGCGGAAAACCGTGCTGCCTCCAGGATTTCACCTGGCTGACCATCTATGAATCCCCGCCACTTGAACACGAACAGTATCGAAGTGGGACGAATTGTACGAATGCAAATAGAAACTGAAAACAGGAATAGGAAAAATGATCCGTTAGAGCTTCGAAGATAGGAACAAATATTGGTTATAAAATGGAAGCTTCTCAAGACAAATATCCAGGCATCTTAATTCGTAATGATACTTGCAGTTTAACAAGGATATTCGATCATATAAGTGTCTTTCTTTTTTTTATTTTAAGGATATAATCAACGTATTTCTTCATCGTTATTTAAATCGCACGCCATTCTACAGGCATGAGTGACGACGCGGTGAGGAAATTAATAAAAAATTGTTACTATTCCAGGAAGACTTGGCTATCCTGCTTCGGATTACCAATCGTACGATCTATATCGACACCTTCAGAAAACTCGAGGATGTGACTCGATATTAATCTCAACGCTGACACGCGGAGATCTCAATAGTTGTTTTAATTTGTTCTTCGGGTAGAGTGATCGCCGGGTAAGATTCGTTTAGTCATCATCTTGACATAACTCTGTCCCTTCCGCATCGGTGGGCTCGACCGATTGACACCAAACCCAGCATGAGGCCTATTGGCCGTACAAAATAGATTTTCTACAACTGGTAATTGTTACAGATTCATTCGCCGTTGCGGTCATCGCGGATTGTAGTTCAACAGAGCCGATTTACGGTTATATAAATCCTTTGTCGTTAGCTCCTTCAACGGCTATTTATTATTCTCTTCGTTATACATTCGAATAGCTGTGAATAGTCTTGAGTAATTTCCTTATAAACGTTACCTGTGTACTCGCCTTTTGTAATTCGTACATATCAATATCGAACATATGGCAAAGGAGGAAAAAAAGTGGAACGAGTAATACGCGTTAAAATCGCAACTGAAAAGTGGATTATTTGAGTGACGTGGACCTCGCTTGAAATGAAAGAAAAAGCATTGGAACGATCCAAAGGATGAACCTAGTTCCGTTCTGCATTCCAGGAAATGATATCAACCCGCTGTTCCTGATAACCGCTTTGAGGCGGTGTAACGTTAGAAAGCGTAGGAAGAGGTAAGTGATTTCTATTGGGACACCGACCTGCGCGCCTTTTTTCGTCACAGATCCATGCTAAAGCCGTCATTAACTCATAAACGAAACGATTATACGCCGCGAGTATAATGCGAGCTAAATAGAATCCACCTGATTTACCGAGGTGAATGAAGGAAGTGCACCGTGAAAATAAGATATAAGTATCGAGGGGCGCAAAAAATGATTGGCGCGTTGGCGCGTTAGAAGTTTACCTCTTACCCGCTTTTTGCCGATACTCGGATTAGTCGACAAAATCGATCGTACGAGCCTGAAATAAATTACGATGATCGGACCAGGGGCTTACATAAAGTCGAAAGTCCCGGTACACTCGAGTTACAGTGTTGACAAGTACATCGTTAGCCCTCTGCTCGCCATTCGAGCTCGTCCTACGCGATTGGCGAAACAGATTCAAATTGTTCGCGGTTGGCTTAGGTCCTCCGTGGAGAGTTTAATTAACGTGGATAAGCTCCGAGATGGCTGGATCTATCGACGAGCCCTGGCATCGTTAAAGTCGAAACGCACCGCTCGGAGCAGCGGCTTCCGCCTTTTGCCGGCGACTCGTTACCTCGAGCCTCGAAATTTTAATTACTCGCCCGTGGACAACTTATTGATCGTTAATAATCTCGTATCCTCGATAAGGCTTAACGCTCCCCGCGAAGGAGCAAATCGATTATTAAGCTGATTAAGTAAATTGAACGCGCAGCACTCTCGATGTGATTTAATAGGCATACGTACAATCCCAGAACGATTCATAATTGGTAATTAATGGCGGCAATTAGAGGCAAAGTAATCGGACGCTATGGCGTTCCCGAAGGCATCTGGCAGAGCGAGTCGTAAATAATTCAGCATCGTTCCATCGGATCGTATCCTTCCGAGAGGGAAATGCGCGACGCTTCGAATGCCCTCACTGGGAGTGGAAAGTGTGAATTTTAAGGAATGTGCACTCCTAACGTCGCACGAAATTCTTTTCGTGACGAGTCGATGATTCTTGTGGTCCTCGAGAGTGTATTCGTATACTTATATTTAATCCTACAGCTGGTCTTATGGAGCTTGGAGTTCTGGTTCGATTACTCCGGTATCTGGCTTTTCGCACGTCATTTTTCATGATCGACTAATTACCTTAATCTCTATAATCTTCCATTATTAATTTAATTTATATGTAGTATTTAGCAATCATTTTCAATAATCGTCTATACAGCAAGTGGGCGAAATTATTATTCCAGGGAAATAAATAGTCAATTTAGTCCAAGCTCCATAAGACCAGATGGAGAATTAAAAATAATCACCACGAGTATTTGAAGTAACGACTAGAAATATCGTTTCTTTGCATTTTGCTTTGCATTAAACTCTGTCGCGATGGCTGGTGATAATTAGTGCACCCTCGATCAGAGAGAGCGACAGTGCCATTGTGCCTCTAATGGCGTTAGAGCCGAGTTTAGATTCTCCTTGTAAATTATACAACAGCCTTTTTGGCTATACACCGTGCAGCAAATACGATTCTCATTCTCAGCACTGCTTTTACTCCTTGCCTCCTATTTCTTCCTCGTTGCAACGAAATCCCATGGGAAATCAGCCAAGCTGGATACCCGTGATCGATTCATCAGGAGCCAAAGTTGACAGAGATTCGTGAGACTGTTTGCCGATTCATAAATTCGCCTCGCGTTTGCGGAAAGACCGGCACCGGCCTGCCCCGAGATTTTCATCTCTCTCGATTCCCCCTTTTCCCCTCGATCCGGTGCCCGCTAATAACGAAATAATAAGACCCGTATTTCATAATATCGGAATTATTACGGCTTAGATCCACTCGAAGCGTCCGGTAAGGCCCATTGGCCAAAGAGAAATCTCGAAAAAAGCACCGCGATAACTCGGGGAATGTCCTAAGTGCCGCGCGCGTATCGTATAACACGAGTTTTCTTCTGCGATTTACTCGCAGAACTTTCGTGCTCGATACGCCCAATCGTGAGAAACCGTCGATGCCAATCGAACGACCTCGCAAAGCTCCTAAGCATCGAATTATATGCTTATCAGCCGCTTATTGACTTGCCCATTGACTTCGTTTATCAACAGATACGCTTATATCGGGTCAAAAGTTTCTTTCGCCCCCTAAGCGAATAATAGACGCACGATATCTTTTCTTCCACATTGTTTTATTGAATTGTAGAGCTAGAGGAGAACTGAGGATAAATACTGTACTATTAGACAGGTTTCACGTTTGCATAAACATTCTTAGATAAGGCGTGCTGATAGTAGAGGACTTAATACTTCATAATTATTCGTGTCCTCGGTTTTCGCTTAACTTCGTCGACAGCCAAGGCTGTTCTTCAAATCTGGATCTAATATAAAAATATAACGATCGTAAGAATCCAAGGTAGCGAGATTTCGCCATGCATATCGTATGGAATAATTCAGAAGTCTTTACGTGAAAGTCTAACTTCCGCCCACCGCGGCGGCTTATCGCGATTCGGTAGCGCGCCGGCACAAAATTGCGCGAAATTACCGAAAGGCAAGGCGACAACGGTGATCCTTTCATTTAACAAATCCGACGGACATTAAATAGGTAAAGGTGGACTTGTTTATCCAACGGCTACCAAACTGGTTTCGCTAAAAGTTCTCCCTGCGTACATTTAACACGCATGGACGATCATATCGAGACCGAAAGCATTTTTTCTTCGACTCCGCGCAGGCGACCGCCGATATCTGCGTACCGGTTGGCATTTCAAGGGATCTGTTGCAACTAAATCGAACCGGAAAATGATGGCAGAAGGTGGTAAGACGGAAGGCTGCTCGCCAGAAATATAAATTGTACGCACGCGTAAATATTACTTTCGATATACGTAATTTGTGCGCGAATTAACACGGACGGCCTTTTCCTTTCCCCGTAGGCCATAAATCGAGAATTCTGCGGAGTAAAGTCGCGCGTACTGTCCCACACCTTAAGGCTCCCTCGCTTAATGCGACAAACGTCGCTTGTGGTCCAATCAACGTTTCAACCTCTCTCCGACAAGCGTGCCCGAATTTATACGGGATAATGGTATTATCCCAATTAATTATCCCCAGATTCCTGCCAGCAAGAAGCCCCGCTACGCGAATGTGGTACAGTTTTTAAAGGCGGCACTTCTTCGTCCCACTTTTCACATCAGTGACGATCTACGAGTTAACCATCGATACTTTCGAAGAAAACTTTCGCGAGTGGCTCGAGTAATTAGGCAACGCACCGCCGCTAATTGGGTCTGGCACACGCCGTAAAAAGAGGCGGCAAGGTGAGCCTCGTGCAAATGGATTGCATTCCCCACCGCGCGTCGCCTATTACTTTTCCGTGAAATTAATTTAATTGGTAATTGCGCCGGCGAAATTAATTTCAATCCTACAAACCGAAAGGCCGTCCATCAATCGTGGATCTTTGTCCGACGCGCGAGCGAGCGCCTGCCAAGGTATAGAAATGTCTTCCTGTCGTTTACCCTATAACTTCCGTGTGCTCACCAGACGGGTTAAGCGATCGAGGTAGAGGATCGACGCTTATCGATGATGTAACGCGAAATACGACTCTCCGTCCGTGCACTTTGCTCGTGCAGGAAAGAGCAACGTAACGCTTTGCGAGATTTTCTGGTCAACAGTGAACCGACCGAGAGTATGATTTGCATCCGACTTTATTTTTCGCGCAGCGCGTATACGGTGGATTTGGAAATTGGAATTTTATCTCGGACACTCGGATCGTCGACCTCCTGGGAGATCTCTCGGATCGAAGAACGATGGGAGGCTCGACACGCGATGTGTAAAATTAAATGCACACGCGATCCCTCAATAGCCAAGGGAGACATTTAAATTTAAAGTCTCCCGCGAGCGGCGATATCATCGACGTTGACATTCCGAGAGTACTGTGGCTGCACGTGACTCGAACCGTGCACCACTTCGTTAACATTCTAAAGAAGAGGCACGGCCGTGTCGGGCATTTCCATGGTTTTGCGCGCATCAGAAATTACTGATTAAAAGCGCAAACAAGCCGTGGTCCAGTTCCCTCCGCTGAATTATTGATCGCCCGGTGGGTAATTAAAACGTAAGTCCGTAAACGAGTACAGTTTCCGGCTATATACGTCAGCCGTAACTCTTGCACGAGTATTCTCCTCGATTTATACGGAGTGCGCGCGATGAATGCCTTGCTTAAATCGTCCACCTTACGAAGAAGGCGCTTGAAGCGGACTCGCTATGGATTTTCGAAGCTGAATTAAATTGGCCAGAGAAAAAAGCACTCGCGTTTGGGAGTGGGAAATCGAGCGCCAAGGCGAACTCGTGAGCGTGCACCTGTTCGTAATAATACCGATATAAATAACGCGAGGAGAAGGTGCCGACGTCTAGATAATATTCCGATTAATCGTTGCACAATTTATTACGCATCGCCAATTTCAGAAATGATTTATGGACCTTGAGTGATTATGGACAAATGCGCCTGAAAAAGCGCTTCGAGCGGAAAACACGCGTACGGCGATGCTATTGACAGCTACTGTATTTTTAACCGACCCGTGTATTTCCTTAGATTGCATAACAGTGGCGTGTGAAGTTGTACCTGGCGGAGCAAAAAACCACGAGGATCCTTTAGGTAACGACGCTGAAAAGCTTCGCGCAAATTGAAACCCCGGCTGGTGAAGTAACCGGGCGAAATTCATGGAACCGGGAGGAACATCGATTGAACGAGCGAAATTGTAATTGCGTTAACAACGGAATGCCGTTGGAAGAATTGCGTCTCTGGGCCGCTGCATTTATCGCCCCCAACGCGGTGCTAATTTTCCGAAGGACAGGTGCGAAATCACCGATAGCCCTAAAGTGCACGGAGGCACGCAACCAGTTGAATCCGTAATTGGTTTCCATGTTAATGCGATGGACGAACAATAATGGAGATCCCAATGGGGGCAGGATTGCGATCATCGAGATAAAGTCCTGCGCACGCTTGGCCCCTGACCCTAAAGCTTCGTACACAATCAAAGCTCGTAAGAAATTATGCATCAGTTTCTCAGCAAGTTCACGAATGCTTAACCCACTATTGACCACATGATATCCGCAAATTATACAACTTGCAAAACATTTACTTTGATATTTCAGATTATCGGTTATCTCAGCGATATTTATTTTTATCCTTTAGACTTGCATCGACTTTTATATTTTAGACGATTATCTCAGAGACATTATTAAGTTCATGGTTCGCTCAAAATTATTATAATCGTAAATATTATCTAAACACACTATCGATCTACTTATAAACTTATAGAATTGAAATCTACAAACGTAGCTCAAACCTACTCTTTTCAAATATCCAAATCCTCCTTGGATCTTCGAGTAACCAAACTAATTCAACTTCGATCCTCACTCGATACAAACACTTCTAATAATACCTAATTACAACCCAGAACAAGGTTACATTGTTACTCCAAACAGCAGAAAGTATCACTCCGATACAGATCCCCCCCGATCGGGCGCACGACACGGTTGCGTTCTTTCCATCGAAACAATGGATGAGAAGCTAAGCAAATGAGAATGAAGAAGACTCGGGGGAAGGACGAGGGGGAAAAGTGAAGAGGCGCTTACAGACGAACGGAGATGCCTTTATCAGACGGACGTGGGAACACGAACTTGCGGTCGGCGAGCAAACTGAACGGCTCGTGCCATTAGGAGCAGGGTAATGAATCTGCTCTTGAACATCGTTGTATGCGAGAACGATGTCCCACGGCTGCTGGCGCTGCGAACACGGCTTCGGCAGCTCCCTTCATCGAAATTGGTCCTCGAGGAAGCGGCGCGCAGTCACCCACGATGCACGAATTCGCGCGCGCATCCTCCCCGGCATCGTGTGCGTCGCTCAGCGCGCCTTTGTAAATAGAGCCCGCCTCTGGATGTTTTCCACGTGTAAGTATCCGGCTCTCGTGATGTAAGCACGTACTCGGCCGATCCTTTTGCGTGCAGCGCGTAAGCCCTTACAAGGCAGCGCGCATTCCGCGATGGTATACATCGGGAATAACGAACCGCTCTGCGGGACGAGATATGTTCGAGAAATCGCTTTCTTTGTCGGGCCATTGCCGATAGTCGTGAAAAAGGATCTAGTGTCAGGGTAAACGTTGAGGTATCGCGATAGTGAGCGACTAAACTGACAGAGCTTCTCAGAGCTACTATCCGACTTCGAGGGGGGAAACTTCCACTATCCGGGTTTTTGATATTAAACCTGTCGAAGGGGTCGATTGCTTCGTGGAAAAATCACTGTACTCGATAAGAGGGGTTTTTGGAGATTCTCCACGATTTTAACGCTAAGTGTAAGTAGGATATATTATGATTTGATTATAAGTCCTTTAATCGTAAGGATCGATCATCGGATAAAGTCAACGATCGCCCATGCTGTTTATGGAGGAATATTGTTGGCTCGTAGAAAGTATGCGTGTTTAGTAATGCGGCGAGGGCAGCGGGCTTTGAACATTAAATTCTCCTAGAGTCATAAATAATGGATAAGAACGTTTATATACCTGTGGCCGTCGTAAAGCACGGTGATGTTTATAAAATTAAAAAGCGCGACGCTTGGAACAAACCGACATCGGGGCTCGAACACGGGTGAATATTGTTGCACAGTTTGAGGCACTTCTAGGATGTGTCGTGCGCAAAGAGGTATGTGCGAACTTTCGCAAGAGGAAGTGTTTCACTGCACTTAAACTGTTTACGAGCAAGTGTATGATCGTATAAATATTTATGGCGCTATCTCACGTCCCTTTCCGTCTAATCGCGTTTTTATTTTATCAATGCCCCCAAGATTTCCGCGGCTGCTTTTTGATGCCCGAGAAATTATCCTCGATATCGCGTAATTAGCGTCTCGGATCCCGAACAATCGGGCCTTTTGAGGTTAAAATCAAAAGCACCGCTTTTTACTCCCTGCAATGCGCCGCGCATTCTCTTCCGGGATGATTGAATATTATATGATTAACTTGGGCGTGAATAATTCAACGGTTAGCGAGATCGATGAGAAAAATCTCGTCCAATCGGCGCTACGTATCGCAGCACCGAGAAAGCGGGTATAGTTAAGGCGATGAAGACATCGTACACGCATAATGACTCTTTTACCAACCGGTCGGAGTTGTATGGAAAATTCAAATCCAATTCACCGCGCAGTCGCTTATCTTATCGGGTTGCAATAACGAAAATTAATTTTTTTTCACGCATCTTGCATAGACCCGAGGCACTTAATTTGGCGGAACGTTAGTATCTGTTCATCGAGGAAATTTAAGTAGGGAGAATATTTGCACGATAAAATTGAAGTAACATATTTGTTTGCTACTTTTTACTCTCAAATATATTATAATGTGCACATCTGGAGATTGTAAGTTTTTTGTTTGTTTATATTAAATCACGTTTAATTTACAATTCTCAAAAATATCACCTTAATTCATCCTGAAGTATATATTAGACGACGCGTCTTACGTATTTTCATTCCAGAATTTCCCAATGAACATGTCGCGGTGGTATGCGCACTATTTTCAGGGGAAAATCTTCCCGCTGAAAGACAACTTCGAGAGTGCATTCACGAGGAAAGCTGAAAAGCAGATATCTCCCGTTGCGTCGTTAAAATTTTACTACTTCCTACTGTGCTCAGCCAAATATTCGGATACGTATCGGAATGCGAATTTTACGAGCGTCGCGCCGATCCATTACACAGAAAATCGTGCTTCGCATTCCCGCGCAACGACACGCTCAACTTATTGTCAAACGGCATTGCGTCATCCCCTCGAAGCTGACTTATCGATCTCTCGACTCCCTCGATGCTCGAAGGAGGCTTTGCGAAAAGAAAAAAATATATTACGAATACTCGTAGAATTCGCGCCATCCAAAGAACTCGAGCGTTGACTTTTTAATCTCCTTTCCCACCCCAGGCTGCAAGAACCTTCTCGCGAAAATCTATCCCAGGGAACGCCTTTGGACGGACGAATTCCCGGGGAATTGGCGCGATGGATAAAAAAAGGTGATAACTAAGCGCGTATAAACTCGGCCGCCGTTGGGCATCCCGGGCATCAATCAGGCACAGCCGGTGGCCAACGAAGTTTTGCGCAGATCGCCGCTCTCTGATTTCCTTTCACGATCCTAATAAATCAGTTATTCCCTCAAATTCCGCGGGCAGGCCAGTGCTGATTGGGCGTCGCCCCTAACGATTCTGCCCTCGAGAGTCGATTTAAGAGCGCACTTATCCAACTAACCGGACGAAATAAATCGGCGTAACGTATGGCAGAGGGAATTGTCGGGCCATTCTAGCGGGCATCGAATTTCCTCGCTCTCATTTATCCTGTATATAAAGTTAGAGAGCCGAGGCGGGCTTCGTTAAATCTCTGCCCCCGCTTTTTAGGGACGGAACACTCCGACACCCGTGTCCCCTTATGCCAATCGAAATTCCTCTTTGTCCCTCCTCGATGATGGAAACTCGCAGAGGAAACTCGATATGCGATGCAACTCGAAGCGATTTCCCATAGCCGTATATGTAACAGCGCGCTGTGGGAAACGGGGAAAATAGTTCCTTGGATTCCCGCCAATTTCTATATGAGCGGGAGGATTAGCAGGTGGGTCACGTGCGGCCACGCATCGAGGGAATAATTATGAATCGCGGAAATCGGAGAGGAACTTCGTCGTCTTTGCGCGGCCAACTGGAGAGATCCATCTCGAGAAACTTCCAAGCCCCGGGTTTCACGTCTGGAGGGCATCGCAAAAACGCGAGCGGCGCAATTTTTCGATACGCAAATATTACCCAATGCCTCGAATTTTACGGCAGGCTAATTCGATTTGTCATTCCCCGATTACGTTTCGGACTTTTACTTTCTCCCTCTCTTTTTGCTTTGACCTTTTCGTCCATTTTTCTCGGGCGCCCGGTTCCGCTCTACATGTACGCAAGTTTATACAAGCGCACGCATGTGGCGCGGGGATAAAAATGCGCATAGCTCTTGCGGCCGTAGAGGCGGTTTCACTTTTGCGGTGCATACAGCCCCGATGGAAATTAACAATCGCACGCGACTCGAGGTATCCAGCGCTTAACCCGTGCGCCTTATCGAGAGTTGCGCGTTTTACGTTCCTTTAATCCAATCGCCACGAACGACTCTGCTCCTTTTTTCACCAGGTACTGGCATGCATTTACGAAGAACGTTTGCGTAGATTTTCGAACATATAAAAATACTATTGATAAGGATCGGATGCGATATGAACTACCCGCTATACTTTTTTTCTCTTTTTTTCCCTAGAGAAGGAATATTATTGGTCATAGTAGATTCGTTGCAATATTCCTGGAGGTATCCGATAGAGTGTAGTACATTATACATGGATGCTCGAAATACTTATTTACGCGCGTATATTTACGATGTACAGATTAAGGAATTATCTGACCTAGAATCGAGTCATTAAGTTATGCTTGAAATACCGCGAACTCGAGACTCTAACTCATGAGCGCCATAGCCATCGCGTGTCTTCGTTCCACCAGGGCAAGGATCCGTCCTTCTTATTTCGGTCATAATTTGAAGGATCGCGATAAATCTCGGAATCACAATAAATTGCTGAATCCCAGGCTAGCGTACGATCTCGACCGGCGCGTTCCACATACCTCGGGCGCTTTCGGTTTCAAGCCAGTTACAGAAAAGAGGGTAAAACGTCCGCGGTGTTCTCGGTACAGCTTTACATGCTACCATAACTCACGACACGCGTGCGCACGCACACACGTACCTTTCTTTATTCCAGAGCCTGGCCCGAGACTCCGCTATTTCGTGCCGACCACGAGCCACCAGAGCCACGATATACGTAACGCGATGAAAAAGCTCGAATGCCATACGCGGAAGGATGAACTCCGATCCTCCATTCCTTATCCTCTCGCAACCTTCTCCTCCGCGTTCGCCCTCTCCCTCGATCATCGATCGATAACCTGGCTGAAAAATGTCCAGTGGAAAAAGATTTTCCTATTTTGCACCTCGAGTCACGCTTCAATGAATCCACCTAACGAGCACGAACACGACGAGAACGCCGAGCTCCAGGTCGCCGTCGAAAAGGTGCAATGCAGATAAGAAGGACAAGAGCCACGGTTCTCGGGTACAGCGTAGGATTCGAGGAGCGTGCAAAAGCCAGGAGGATCGTGAGAAAGAGAGAGAGAGCGAAACCAGCCTTCTCTATAAAGAGACCTGAGTACAAGAAACCCTACATTTTTCGTAACACAAAAAAATTACAAAAACGAGCATATATTACTCATCCACGTTTATTTAATGCGTGATTCTGTTCTTGCCAATACATCGATTACCTCCACAAAAATTACAATTTTTCCCAATTTCTCTTTCGATGCGCAATATATATAGCGAGTGCATTTAAAAGTTCCGCACGCATGCTTGATATAATATTTCATATGCAAGAGTGCGTTGGTTTAGTTCTTGATCACGTTGAGGCCCTGGTGCATGGCATCCGCTACACGCCCTAAATGCACGGCCCTGAGAGAGGAATAGAGAAAGACAGAGAGAGAGAGGGAGAGCAGGGTGGCGCGCTATCGCAGATGACCCGCGAAAATGAAAGATCCCGTAGAACGGGACCGGGTCACACACTGCGCAGACACACGTACAGGTTCTATATTCTACGAAAGCATTGCAATTCGTCTCGCACGAGCGGCCGCGCGATTTTCGAGTCTTTCGAGACACGAGAGTAGACTCGGGTCGGGCCGAGAGTCGTGCGCCCGGCTGGACACGTCGGGCTCTTGTAACGTTTCTTTTTTTCCACCAGAACTGCTCGACTTAGACTATTAAATAATGCCTTTTGCCCGAGCCGACCGGACACTTTCACTATTCGTACGACACCAGTTTGCACCTTGGACACCGCGGGTGTTCCGATATCGAGCGCTGGTTGCAACTTAAGCGGAGCTCGAGCCGCCGTTTATATCGGCGCCGATCGCCTTTTCCTCGAGCGATGCGGCCATTTTTCATTGGCGGAATCCCGAGTCGGTGGTTTCAGATGTTGGGTCGTAGCAGAGAATATGAGGTTTTGATCTGAATATCGAGCCACGCCAGAGTCTTTGAATTAGCGCCAGAAGCATGGGCACATATTTATACACACGCGTGCCTCGCGTTTCTTTCGAAGTCGTAGAAAGTTTATTTGAACTTTCTAGATCCTTGCAACCATGAAGAAACGTGCTTGCCGCAAGGAAATTAAAAAATCGCGAGGAACATTACGGAAGTGTTTTTTTATTTTTTTTTTTGCGGGTTTCTGGGTGGAAGAAGTACACCTCGCTGTATATCTCGAAGCGGTTGCGGGGTTAGGATACCCCTTCCTCGAGTCTCGAAGGATTCTCTTTCGTCTCCTCTCTTCTCGTGCAATTGGTCGAAGTCAATATCAAGGACCTTCCATCGACACGCTCGTAAATTAAAGATACCGCTGCGCCTCAACCTCGATCCGATTCCAAATTTACAAGGGGCCAGGCCCGGGCTCGTTTCCATGCGGCCTCCGATTTGCATCCGCTGGCGAATCCAGGATCGAGGAGAATTCGGGAGAAAGTATCGCGGCGGACAATAAACGGCTGGCCTCTTCCTCTTTTTAAGCCGGGCGGCAATAATTAACGAGTGTCAGGGCGAAATACCGGGCGTGCCAGGATCGATCGGGTGGCTCGATCGCGGATGTCGACGGGCCGATCGTCTCACGGTAGGTCGGCCTACGTGTCGCCTCGCCCCTTTTGTTCTGATCTTTAATTTATCCGCCGCGCCGCCGCCGCCGCCGGTTGTGTGGCGCGTTACCCATTGTGCGTCCTCGTCGTACCGCGAAACGATTTATCGCACACCTTGCACGCGCTGCCTATGACGAAATACGCCTTGGCCGGCCTGCGTGACGGCCGATTGCGTGCGCGAGGCCCTCTAAACAACCCTCTCGATCAAGGTAACTTTTCCATTGACACCGCTCAATAGCCCTCCGACATGTCGGATTGGCTGCTGTTGTGGCGCGGTTATCAAATAATTAAATGTCGCATGTCGACACGCGAGATTTGAAGTGCGAGAACTCGGGGCAAATGTGAAAACGCAGGTTTGCTTGGTATCCGATGGAAAAAGAGTGTGGAGAGGGACGAAGGTGGAAGTGCGCGAAGGCGTTTCAGGGGGTAGATCCGACTTTAGGCCGGACCAAAGCAATGATATATATCGCACCAAGGTCTTTACTTTCAAAGGACGTGATTGGAATGATCGAACTACGGTAGAATGCAAATTCCTAATCGCGGTGTCGTAATGTACTATTTTTATGAGAGGAACGAGTCGTATTTGCTACAGCCTTAGCGGGCAGGTCGGTTGGGCACTTAGACACTGTCAATGGGCAGTCGTAAGTGATTGGTTATAATTGGATCCAGAAATCAAGGTACGGCCTTTCCAAATTTATTGGGAAACCACGGATCGATGCATTTGCTTATCGCTTATCATAGAATTGAGTGCGACTCCAAAAGGTGGTCGAAAGAATATATAAGTTTTTTTTTTCTACACCTCGTTTCCTACTCGGTCTGTCGCTATCTTATTTTTTAATATAATCATTTCCACGAATATATTTTTTAAAATAATTGGATTAAAAACGAATGTCGATTTTCGTCGACCGAATTCTAACTCCAAAAGACTAGATGGAGAATAGGCTAGTGTTCGGAAACTGTTCGATATTGACCATACATTGTACAAGAATGTCCTTGGTGCGTTTGTGAAATATATTTTATACCTTGTCGAAAACTTTGTATAATTAATTTATCCTGCTTTATAATCAAGCCGACTTCGACAGAATATACTTAATCATTAATGGAGTATCGTGTGTCGGCATGCTTTTCAACCGACGCTCGTCGGTGATCTAACATCCGGTCGAACATGGGACGAATCAATTTACCGGCGAACAATTTCCATTTTTTAGCCCTCCTTGCGGTCTAACGAACGCGGGCGTATGAGATCGTGGAGCAATACGCAGGCCGAGATTGTGCCGCTTTTTGCAGCCGCTTTGTAAAATGAGCTGTGCCCCGCAATGGCGGAAGTAATTCTGTAAATGTTTCTGTATCGCTCCGAGTGCCAGCCGGCAATTCCCTCGAAATGCGAAAAATGCCGAGGTATTTTATGCGACAATACGCGCGTACGAGTTACTCCTTCGGTCGGTTTTCAAATAACCCCAGTGAAAGTCTCGCGCGTTAGTCGCAATACGTCGCGGGCTCAAAAAAAAAAAAAAAGAGCAAAAATTCTATACTCACCATAGAAGCCCGTTTTCAACTACGAGGTGAGAAAACACCCTGTCTACATGCCATTGCAAAATACAATCCGAAATGATCGAGAGGGAGAAAGAAACAAATAATCGCGTGAAGTATCCGCGGTAGTTGAAAATCGTAATCGTTTCAAGTCAAACGCTGGTACTTCCAAACGCAGTTTCCCCATTAGCTACTTGTAGCGATGCAGTAAAGCGGTTGATGTTTAAATTACTACCTGCCGCGATAAAATTGCCTTCAACATAGCGCAAACTGTCTTCGTTCGGGAAGGAGAAAGAGAGATGGAAGCTCGGTTAAGGGGCTGATAATAGCAATATAAAAATATCGCTCTCGAGTCATCCTCGTCGTCGACAGCGATACTCGGTTGCCAGCGAAGCCACGCGATATCGATAAACATCTTTTTCGGGGGGAATCGGGAGTAAAAAGCATGACCGACGGCCTCTTGAATATTCGAAAGAGGGGGCCTGGACTAACCAGGAACCGGCTGGATCCGAGCGACCGGCCCATTGTATCCGGTCAACGTAACGGTGACGGCGTAGTTCGGCTGAGAAGAAAGGCAAAGACGCGATGGCCGTGCACATCATTGTAGAGATCTAGCGACGAAGTAGACCGCGCGATATTTCATTTTGGTGCACTTTCACCGAAAATCTCACTCTCGTTGCCGGCTCGCCTCGGCCACCGGGACTAACGAGTCCCTGGGCTTGTCACTCAGGGGCGACAACGCGCTCAGCGAGACTCGATGGACGCCACTTATTCTTGAATCCGCGCAATTTGCATGCGCCGCGGAGACACCTGTCCCTCGGACTTTCATCCGGGGGAATTCGTACATGGAATCGACCGAAATTACCGCGCGTCCTTCCTCCTGTAAAATGTATCGCAATACGCATGCGTGGACAGAGGAGGAGGTGGAGAAGGATGGAGATAAGGAGCCTGGAATAGGGCAGGATGTAATTTAATATGGGTTTGGTAGAAAAATGGCTATATTGTCGCCACACGCTGATTATTATCATCGCAAGTCTTTTGTAGGCTCCAATTCGAAACGTTCCACCGGGAGTCTTTGAGGTATCTTTGAAAGGAGGAATTAGGGGCCTTTTTCCGGTGAGGAAAGAAACGCTGGAATTTGTACGGTCCGCGGTACGATATTATGCCCTAATTCGTGAAACTAAAAGATTTTCAGGTAATAAGCGTGGTATAAATATGCTCAGTAGTTTTGCACGCGTCTCGCCGTGGCGTATACAACTTAGCTTTCACGGTAGCGTGCAATTCTACTTTGACATTCTATTTCAAAATTACCTGCCTTCGGTTACAATTATATTTACCAGCGAGACCGTATGATTACACATTCGGCCGTAGCAACTCTCGCGTATTTCACCGCGACCGCAAAAATCCCGGGCCGGTCCGTTAAACGCAGGTTATAAAAGCGCCTATGAAACGCGCCACGGGACAATCATAAATCATCCTTTGATTTCTCGACATTTTCCCTTTCCGCTTCTGCCCCACGCCCCTCCTTCCCGCTCCTTCCTCAACATTCATCCGTCGCTCCATACGTTTCCCCGCCGACGTACAAATTATTCTACGCTCGGTATAATCCGCGTTAGGAAGCGGTGAGCGCGCCACAACTTACGTTGGACAAACAACAACCGCGAATTAACAGGTTGTATCGAGGATCCTGTCGGGCCGAACTTGCGCGTATAAGGCGCACCTGCGCCTGGTTTCCTCCTTCCAGGGTCTTAACCACTTCCCTCGCGTGCTCGAGTGTACTCCTCGAGTAAATTCATTGCTTTTTGTTCAACGCAGCCCTGAACGCCTCCAAATGATTTTCGAGGAAAAGAAAAGGTAGGAACGTTGAATAATGATATATTGTAGAATATGCTTCTTACGATTCGTTTAATGCTTATATTTAATAATCTGAATGCTTTTTTCCAGCCACGCATTAATGGTTAGAATCATTAACTTTCTCATATACAAGGTCGTTCCATCGATAAAGAAATTCTAACTCGAGCAAGTCAGATGGAGGATGCGGACTTATTGAAAATGTGAGAATTAGGATGCTCGATGGAACCACTGAATATCCACGATTATCTTACGTTTCTTACAATTGAGATTTTTTAGACGATCAAATTGAGTCTTCAACCGTTTCTATACTTTGAGTGAAATAGTGAAATTTGTAAGTATCATCCTACAGTAATAAGTGGAAAAGTCGGAGAAAGAAATTGAAAATCATTCGTCGAGGAAGTGGCTGAGTACGGCTAAACGTAGGTACACCTGTAATTGGCATAATCACGGCTCTCAAAGAAGGATTGCAACCGGCTCGTACATTGTGGAGCTCCTTCTTTTTTTTTTTGATAATCGCCGAACGAAGGCGTCGCTTGCCGTCTCACTTCTTCGAATTCCCCGACGACTGAGATAACCTCGCATACTGCGATTTATGTGCGCGGCTCCGCGTTGATATATCGGCGCCTCGAGAGCATTCATTTAATCCTGAATAAGGTGTCCGCCCGTTAATAAACGGACCGCGGCCGAACATCAGCGTTCGAATGGTGAATTGGCGAGGAGATCTACAGGGACGATTGTCGGCCCCTAAGTATGCATTACAGTTATTTCTTTTCGAATTCTATACAAGTTTCCTCGTGAAATTTTTTACGAGAGCCTCGATCCTCTTACCACAGCCTCCATCCTCGGCTCTGAATCGAGAGGAATCGGAGATGAGTGTTTAAGCGTTTTTGCAAAGAAATCACTTACCTTCTATTCCACGGAGATTTCTGAGAACGTATTTTTTACCTCATCCTCAAGAACACCTCGTATATATAATATATATCCAATGCATTAGATCTAAGACAGCGATTGTAACTCTGGAATATGAATAAATGCTAAATTGCATTTACTCGAAGAATACTTTTTATCTCCATCCGTGATCTAATACAAAGCGAAAGACAGTGGCACCTAGTACCACGAAATGTACTTAGTACTGGTAGTAGTATTATGGAAGTATTATGGGAAAATGATGGTGGTATTATGGAAAAAAGGAATTCGCGGTTGTAATTCGACCACCCTCGAGCCAGTATCGCGAAGTTCGCGGGGCATTCGAGCGGATAATATTATCAGCAGACGGATTAACGCGCAGCTTCCTCCTGACGTTTTTATTGATCGGCCGCGTGTACCTTTTTAAAGACCCCGGTAGCCGTAAGAGCGTTGTTATCTTTCGGTGAAAGGCGTTTCCTGGAAAATGCGTAAAGGGAAAGGGATGTGCGCCGAACAACCGAACCACTGCCCTCAATGCCGGGTCCGGATGTATTCGAAAAGAAAGTGCGGCTTAACGAGCGGCCGAACAAAAAGTACATCGATCGATGCCGTGTTTATTATTTGCCTGGGCGAACGGAATGGCGAATTAATTCCTACGCGCCAGCGGACGCGAGGCGGATCCGGAGCGATTTTCAGGGGCGGCTGCCAGGCGTGCAGCGCGCGCGTACGAGGCTCGATCATCTGTGCAATTGATTTATTTAAGCCCATTCGCCAAACCGAGGTATTAATCGTTCCCATTAATCCGATAACCGCCTAATCCGCTAATTGCAAATCCGCGAAGCTCGAACAATCTTATCCGACTTATTTATCGAGCCAGCCGGTGCCTTTGCCTCCGCAGTTTATCACCGCTAATTGCAAACGTTAACCCAAACCGCCGGCGGTTATTGTTCCCGGGCGCGCTGCCGCCAAGTAGCCGGCACTCCGCGTAGCGCCCGAAAGAAAGTTGGCCGGTCGCAAAAAGTCTCGGGTGTGTTTTAGTTAGTAAATTCGTATTTCTAGCATATGACATAATAACTCGCGGAGTCGCGGCAGTGCCACGTTGGCTTAGTTTCGCACGTAAAGGCGTCTTACGTAAAGGCGGCCAGATTTTTATCGGGATAATGGACTTGCGCTAGATTCTTTCTTCCTCCTCTTCTTTTTCCTTCGACCCCTCCCAAGCCCCGGAAAGTGATTCTCGCCGCGCGCCACCGCGATCCTCCCCTTCGGGAACTCGTTTCGGGCCCGTAAATATCGTGCAAATCGTCCGATCGTTTCACGGGCGTAATAAGGCGTGTCAAGAGTGGCGAGGCCTTAATCGGCCGTGCAACGTGCCTCGACAATTCGGGGTAGAGCCCATCGTGCTTTCACGGTAATTTCACGGCGCTCAAGGCGGACACGTTATTCGCGAATCGTGTCGGCCTTTTGGAAAAGGCCCCGGATTTTTTTTCCCATCCGGCCTAACTCGCACATTGCGCTCGCAGTTGCGGCTCACGCATTGGGAGCGCGGATAGCCGAGGAGGTGGAGCATGATCTCCACCATGAGGAAGCAATTTCCTTCAGCCTAATCTTTCTAATCTTAAAATAATAACAATGGCGATCGTGGACTATAACGGTGCGGACTGTAATGGTACGTGCGCCCCTTGGTCAGAGCTCTTGCCAGTTACAGCATGCAAACGGAATTATCATCGTACATTAGGGATACGCCCTCTTGGAGTTTTACGATCGAATACGCACGATACGTGCCGAACTGTGTCACCCGAGTAGTTTCCAGCCGGCGTTGCAAAACTGCGCGCGGCGATTTATTCCTGGAAAACGTGAGAATAATCGAATAAAGCTGTCGCCACAAATTTATACTTTTCGAAGGCTTCGCTGCTTTTGCTGGAAACGCCGCGCACCGTTATCCAACATTCCGATCTCTCTCTCTCTCTCTCTGTCCTTTTCTTACGCGGATATTCGTGTATCGACAATTACTCCCGGTATAGCAACAATGCTGCTCCGCGCGATGCAAATGGAAATTCTGCAAGAAGCGGGCCATTTAATTACAAGGAGATTACCAGCTGGCCATCGAGAATTTCTGCGCTCGCTCGGCTGAATTTGCAGCCGAAACCGGTCCTTCTAGCGAGCGACCTTTTAAATAGGCTATATTACACTCGGAATTCCGATCGTTCTTTTTAATTAACCGGATAACCGACTGAGAGCATTTTAATCGGCCGACGATAATAGCCAATCGTGAATCGGGAGTCCGTTTAGCGAGTTTCTCCTTCGGATCATCGGTTATGATAATCGATTACTCTCTCTCTCTCTCGTAATCCTTCCTCCGAAATTATTTTCCGCGCTTGTTTGCGTTTGAGCGACCTTTCCGATCGAAAGCACGACGCGAGGCACGAGGCTTAAGTGGCGGCCAGTCGCCCCGCTCGAAGTTTTCCATTCCATTCACCATACACGCCCGAGCGCGCGGCTATCGGCTTCGAAATAAAAACCCACCTGGCGATGATAAAAATCCGGTGAGCGTAAACAAGTACAAAACGGTAATGGATCAGGAGGCCAAGAAGCGAACGCGCACCGGTTATGCCCGCAAATTAGACCAATGACAGATTCGTGACATACGCGCTGCGATCGGACGAGGATTGTACACGTACTCGCGGATCCCGTAAACGTCGCGTAAGACTTATGAAATTACCGCGTAATTTCTACGTCACGTTCATGGGCGCGGGTAATGCACGGCAGGACAGAGCGACACGCATTGGCCGCCTACCCATGACGGATTCTGACCCCGTGCCTGGATGCGTCGAAGCGCCGCTTGGAGACTCTCGCGGTTACGGGTTTTTCGGGTTAATTTAATTTTTTTGCAAATGCAATTCACCCTTTTGCAAAGTAAAATCATCTTTTTCCAAATTGGATTTATCCCTTAGCAAAGCAAATTCACACGTTTGCAAATGGAATTCGCCTTTTCGCCAATGGAATTCGATTTGCAAACGGGTGAATTTCATTTGCAAAAGGGTGAATTTGTTCAGCAAAAGGGTGAATTTCCTTTGCAAACGGGAGAATTCAATGCGAAGAACCTGTAGCAAGGGTTGCATATCCGCGGCGGTCAGCAAATACGCGTCATTAAGCGCGTAATTTCTCCGCTCGCGATAGTTTCGAAAGGACGGCAAAAAGGACCGGAAGGAGGAAGTGAAATCCGGGATAGTTTTATATGAAAGGAAATGAATGGAATTGGACTGGGTACTACCATTCGCTCCTTCGTACCACCGGGACAGAATAGTCGATGACTAGACTGCGGCTCGCTTCTTTCATCGAGCTTTGGATTCGCCTTTCGAGAAAGTCTAGTCCACACTTTACAACTTTTAATCCGTCAGAATTACACGTACCAGTGTGGCATGTAAATTCTCTGCTAATGACGATTATCTCGACGAATTGAAATAAAAAAAGAAAAAGAAAAAATAGCAGCCTCATTTATTCCTTCACCATTCTCCTACCACGAATTTCCTTGTCCCCTATTCCATTACCAGCATCCAATTTTGGATCCTAGAGTCCTTACAGCGCGTGTCGCTTCGAGAGAAATCGAAGGTACTGGTTGCACTTTAAGCTTTGCTCTTTTCGCCCAGTGTCCGAGCTCCGGGCGACTTGTCTGAATTCGGTTTGCCGGTTGCCAGCGCATTCACCGATGCGTGCAAGGCGCGTTGCAACATTATCGTGCGGCTACTTTATAATTTATAACCGTAGGTATCATTCCGCGTTTTCACAGTACTGCGCGGGGATAGGAACTACGCGGAGTCGCATAAATGATTAACTTACTTAGGATCGGTGGAAATAATGAACGGCTGCGGGACGTGTAATGATCTGATAGAATTTTGCAAGCTACCCGGCAACGTGCGTATATGATAAATGGAATGAACATAGCGGCGCTGCCGAACGAGAGATCGACGGAGGGGAGAAGGACGCGAGAGCGAGAATCCTATTATCTCGAACTTTTGCCGTCCCGATTCACGCGCGGGCCGCGACGAGGCGTTATTAGAATCGGCCGGGGCCGTAATTACGAGGAAGTCGTGCAGGTATCGTGTCTCCTTAATTTCTTTTATGAATCGTAAATCCCCTACGTCGAATAGATCCTCGTATAGAAATTTATCCGCGGCGAAACGTTGTTCCAGATATCATTAGTTTCTTGCACGGGTGATATAACGCGAGGGGCACACGCTGGGGATACAGCGCCGCTCAGTATTATTGTTCCGAGGATTCGAGGAGAAATTGCTCGCGAGAAATCGAAACTGCCTACCCCGACAATTGATTTGAAATAACAGGGCCCATTTCTCGTTTCGTAACAGGAAGCTACGGAGTGCCCGCGCTCAAAATGGTATCCCGCAAAGTCGTTTCGCCTTGGAAAATTTTCATTCCGCAACACGAGCAGGGGATAAAGTTATCCACGGTATTCCTCCGCACGTGAAAAATGAGGCACGTGTATTAACGGACCAAGGTTTTTATCCCCGTTACACAAACTTCTGAGCGTATATTGGATGTAATCGACGATTTACACGGATCTCCGCTACCGGACTCGCATTAACTTGCTACTCCCATTTCTCCTTTTTTTTCCTTTTTTCCCCTTTTTTTTTTCTTCTCATCGGCGCATTAGCGCAAAGTAATTTCTTCCTTCCAGCAGGGAATGAGTAATGATCCTGTGATGCTAACGAGCACTTTGGGCGTTCTTTACGATTCGCTCAAATCTTAATGAACGCGATCATTCTCGGTAGGCGCAATAAGGAACAGGCGTTATCACCGATTTTTCAACATTCCCCGTGTAGGCTGAAAATGAAAATAAGGCGCAAATTGATTTGTGTTAATGCCAATCAAGCATATTATGTACATTTCAAAGATCGTAAAACCATATCTGACTTTCATATCCTCGATGAGGGCAGGCTTGCTCGTTTTTTGCGCGCGCTATTAAATCAAAACTTCCGTCACACACCGTGGAGCTCCAGATATCTTCCTTCGATCGCGATTAGAAGTCCCATTCTAGAATCATTTGTGCGTTAAGCAAGATGAATTTAAGCAGAAATCTTCCTTATCGTCCATCGAAATACGCATATCATATATATTCTCTAATGTAATATTCTGTACGTACCCTACTTATCTCCATTGCGCGAGAGGCAAAAATAAGGAGAAGCAAGAGGAAGAGGGGACGAACCAGAAATTGATGCATCCGTTAGTCGATTCACGCAACCGTATGAGCGTTAATCTTGGATTATCAATGAGAAGATACGCGATACGCCAAGTCTATTCGTGTCACAGACGTACACCGCCTGGAATACCATAACAGAAGGGGCTGCCTACTTGCATATTCTAAATGAACAGTTGCACCTGGCTGAAGGCGCGATTCGGTATGCACTCCGCCTCAACCTTTACCTTCGCAAGTACGTTCGGCCTGTGACAATGTACCGCTTTGAAGGCTCTGGAAAGCCTTTGGCTGGTATAATCGCCAGTAACTGAGCAACTCCTGCGCGTCCGTTAGACGACCGAAGAACGACTCGCTGGTGTTATAATGAAGATGAATAAATTCTCCATTTTTATGGATCGACATCCGCAGAAATGGGCAGCTCGTACCTCTTCGCTCGGCCAGATGAATTTCCGTTTCGCTGATACTGTTCTCCAGAACCTTCACAGTTTTACACTCGCTTGGCTCCTTTTCTTGCGATACTCATTGTTCCACCATAGTTCTATTTTTCTTTCATTCTCTTCTTTCGTACTCGCGAGATTTCCCACGAAACCCGTTCTACTTTCGAACGTTCATTCGCAAAGGTTTGCCGCCCAGGTTCAATTTCAGCTGCTCTATAGGCCCAGATGATTATTGCATTTAAACCACGGGATATCAATGGTCATCTCGCTATCCAAAGGTAGGATTTCATAGCGAGCCCATTATAAGTTTTACGCTCAAATCTGATACAGATCTTGAATAGGTCGGTGGTCATATCGAGTATAAAGATTTTTTCTTTGCTCGATCTGACCATCGAACCATTAAAGACACAGTGAACCGAGATGAAAATAGTCGATGAAACCCCCTAAGAGTCCAAAACGTTCTTTTCTTTCCCTACAACCTGGAATTTTCTCACTGCTCATTATAAACCACATCATCGAATACTATCAAGATCAAAATCCTTATGTTTCGAACAAGTATAGATTCATGAATTGCAACAGCAAAATTACTAAGGGCCAATGACACTCCGACTTATCGTTATCTCAAATACACTCCAAACAATACACCCAAGTACCGAGCCTCTTATTTTCACGTGTCAATGCGACAAGGCGGGGAAAACCGGGCAGACTTCTGTGTCGCGGACAATGGTACGTAGAGGCCTGTACGTGTCCCACACGGAAGTCGCACGATGCCACGTGTTACGTAGTCGACGAAACTGGTATACGCCGGGTATATCTATCAAAAGATGTGCCGGGCCATAAAGACGCCTGCAGTTCTCCGGGTCGCATGTTCATATTTCTTCTTTTTTCTCGCTGCACATTGTGCGGGGCCGCTGAAGCACCGCCACGATTTTTCCCCCTCGAGATTTATGTTTCGGAGAAAAATCTCAGCGAAGGCATTCGCACGGTCGGTGGTCCGAGGCGCCAACCGTATTTTCGCGTAAAACAATGCCGCAGCCTCCTTAATATTTCGAGCGTTGTGTTAAACTCGAGAACTGCGTCAGACTTCGTAATTCTAACGATAGAATCAACTCCCGACTTCCTTCGTGTGTTGTGACGATGTTATCTTCGTGGTTCATGTTATTACGTAAGCTCTCTCTCTCTCTCGAGGGAGGATAAGAGAGCGTGTATGAAAAAACAAGGGTATTTTATAAACTGTGATAACCGAATAGGTAAAACGTGTTAATACGTTTCTTATATTTCCCTTCTGCGTATAATTAGCTTATCGGAGCAAAAGCGCGAAAAAGTCGTTCCGCACGGATCGTAAGCAAATGCGAAAGCAGATTTTCAAGCTGACCTAACCACTTATTTAATTAGATTATGTATTCCTTCTGATTATGTCATTTCCATATTCCGCAGTATACACCCATAGTCGCTCGAAGTGACGCTTGTACATTATATACAGTCGCACCAAATCTGGATCTATATATATACATCCTTTTATCGATCTGCAATTCCTATATCATCGCCAGCTATCAGGATGTCGAAATAACGCGAATCAAATACCAGTTTAATAGGTCCCAGCGGCTTTCGCGGTGCTGTGACATTTTCCAACTAGAAACCGACCTAATTACCCCGCGCATGACATTTGAACATCGATTTCGAAGTCGGTACGCTTCAAAGGGAAATATCGCTTCATACGAGGACAATTGCGTATCGAAATTTACCTTTGATTCTCTTCCTCGATACCTACGTCAGGGAGGAAGGATACCATCTCTTTGCGAGTGTCGTAAGCGCGCCAGAACGGAACGCCTGAAAATCCATCTTTTCCTCTCATTAAGGCGAACGATATACGCGGCCGTAATTCCAGCGCGCGGAATCTTTATGGATAATCACATTAGCATAGCATGCCCGCGCGTTACGTAATGCGCGTAGCCGTTGTGCGCTAGAACCAATGAAATGTAAATAGATCGGCACATTTTTCATTTCATTCAGCGACTTTCACTGATATCCATTCCCAGTATGCAAGCCGTGCAGCGCGTTGCCTGGCATCGAAGTCTACGACGTTTAAACTGCTTTTCCTATCTCGTTCGAAAGCTACGTCGCTTTCTTTTTATATTATCGGCCGTGCTTACATTAATAACACCTCGACGATCCTCGGCGTTGCCCCCCTCGATCGAGATTGTTCCCTGGAAGAGGAACGAGCGTAATACGGGCTCGTGTCCTACTCGATCGCCGCTGGCGGTATGCCGAAATAATTAAGAATGACGTTTTACGCTTTCCACGATTGCATTAACCGTTATTAAATTGACAGAATTACTCCCAATGGGAGTCTCAAAGCGCGATTAGCGACTTAACGGCCACATTTTCCGCATCATTCCATTTTATAGTTGGGAATAACGATTTAATTATACCGATCGGGTTATTAATATCGATACTTTAATGCCGTGCCCAATGCACGGCCGGCCTTGGGCCTTTGGATATCAATGATTCGCTGTCAAGCATTTCATACTCGTCCAAAGCATTGCTCGTAATTTAGCGTAATGAGAAATCGGAGAAATTCGTACGCGCGAGATAACGCGATTCAAAAAATTTCTTCTATTTTAAAACGAAGGATGAACGAGTTTATGGAGCGAATTTTTTTTATCTTCGTGCCTTAAATTACTTAATTGATTTATCATCGCGTCGTTGTACAGAAGTATTTTTCCGTAATTTTTCCGTATGAACAGTAATCGATGTGTTCATAATTCAATCCCCCGTAATTTTAGGTGCGCGCTTATAAAAAATCACCTGCTCGCTCCTGTTACGCGCTTTGCTCGTAACAGTTACAACGCGGGCGATAATTATAGGCGATGCTTAAGCAATTTTCACTAAATATTGTATCTATCCAGGAATAAATTTACACATCGTTGTGGATAGAGGAGAGAACGTACGTAAGCGGTGATGCAAAATATCTAATGTGGGGCGATTGCCTGCCGGACGGTCGTTGCAATAAATTCACGCGCTTCGAGAGATACAACATTTTGCATGGACTATGCGAGAGCAATTAATTAATCGAAGATTTATCGTTACAACTACCCTCAATGGTTTTTCAAGATATTTATATTCTCCGCGCCGCGCGGCATTTCCTGTTGATACACCAGATGTGAGAATTTCAAGTATAAAAAACGACGCTCGGTCATTCCTTTATTTAATCAGTCTTAACATCGATCGACCACGATATACTATCCGAAACACGGCTAAAATAGAACAATTCAAATTGCGCATAATAAATACCGCGAGTCAAACCATCTATCAAATCCTAGTAATCTATCTGTATTCTTCAGATAATATATACATATATACATAAATTCTAAATACAGCGATTTATAATACTGTCAATTCTAAAATACAAAAACTCGATTTCTCAGCCTCCATCCACGATACCTGAATCGTCTTACGTGCTACGTATATCGTAAAACCGATAGCCCACGTAAGCCATCGTGACGTAATCACCTCCAATACCAAAGACCGAGGAGAGTAAAAAAAAAAAGCACGATTATATCAGGGGTAAAGGAATAGTACAATTATCGCCGAACATGTCGCAAATTCCACGATATGTAACCGACTTTCCATTTACGCCCACGAACTAGCTCTGTACGGAGCTGAAGTACGTTCTGCTATTTGGGTCGAATATGTAAACACGGCAATATCGGCTTCGTCTACCATCGGGCATAATGACGTCCTTCTAAGAGGAGGGATACCACTTATGCTATCGTTATAAGCGGCAACGTTTGGCTGTAAATCCCAACACTCTCGGACGATGTGTTTTTGAGCGCGTGTCAGGCGTGCTCAGTTTACGGCTAGTGACTCACGGAATGTCCGACTTTTCCAGGGGCCCTTGACGCATAAGTACACGTTTCGCGTAACGCCGGCCAGTGTAATGAAATCTCAATTATGGTGCACGCGCATAAGTGACGCTGGTGTTGAAAGACCTAACCCTCGCTTCGATCCAATGCGGATGTGATACAGTTTTTCTGCCCATCGCCAGCCCTGGCTTTCATGGAAAGTGGCGCTCGCAGCGGACAGCTGGATTTTCGCGGAAAGGTAAGGAGCATTTTTATACCGTGAAATTGCTTCGTTATGGCGACTATCGATACCCGGTAATTTCGCGAAAAACTCCGGGTTTTTCCATGCGATATGTATACCATTGGTGGTTTGGAATTCGCTTTAAAAACAGTAGGTCCTGGGTCTACTTGTAAAAAGTAAATCAAATGATCTTAGTGATCGGTGTCGAAAATGAATAAAAAAAAAAACTCACGTCCCGATTCGCATCTTTATGACAGTGCAACGTTTCTCGTCTCCTCCTACGAGACACAAGGAGAATCACGCTGTGCGCGTGCAACGTGATGTGACAGGAAGAATTTCGTATCTCGATCGGATTGACTCGACCACTCCCAGTGCCAAATTTCATTCGGACGAGACAGTTCGATGATCCATATAACGGTATTTTTAGAACAAAATCGGGCGCGTATCGGTGATTGTGATGAGTATTTTTGATGCCAGTCTCAAAAATCGAGTATAACAGACTGTCTCCTTCCTCAGCGGTGTTTTGCTTAAATTCTTTTCTTGGTATATTAAGAGAAATTTTTATACATAAGCATTATTGCGTATCGATGATTCCAGAGCACTTTTCCTTCGAAAAACGTCCTTACCTCTATAAAAAGAAATCGTGGTAGATCGGATCGCGTCGCGATATATCATTTGACTCCACAAAGAAGCG
The DNA here is from genome assembly GCA_038496175.1 of Ampulex compressa. Taxonomy (NCBI): domain Eukaryota; kingdom Metazoa; phylum Arthropoda; class Insecta; order Hymenoptera; family Ampulicidae; genus Ampulex; species Ampulex compressa. The sequence continues at coordinate 59,654 of JBCFXI010000631.1, forward strand.
ATCCTCTGAATCCTCTCCGTAAAAAAAAAAAGAAAAAAAAAAGAAACTGCATTAACATAAACAACCAACGTAACATCCGCGATTCGAGAGGCTCGAACCGACGTTTGGTCGTGGGAGTAACACGATCGTCCGTCTAAACTTTCTCGACCAACGGTTCTGCGATATCGTCCGCCCTATCGGCATCGCATCCGACGTCCAGGATCGGCCCGCCACGTCCATCCCGACCGTTTCAATTTAGAAAAGTCCGTGCACAATCGCGAGAAACTCGTTTTTATCTCCTCGCTTCCGGCCTCAACGCTTTTTATTCGCGCGCGAGGAGAAAGAAGTACACGGACGGAGATAAGAAGAGACAAGGAGAAACGAGGGGGACAAGGAAAGACACGCGGAGAAAATAAAATTAAGAGAGAGAGAGAGATAAAAAAAAGAAAGAGCGAGAAAGAGAAGAGGACAAAGCTCGAAGGAGAGAAAGGGAGGAAAAAGAATCGGGAGGTCGGATCGAAATCGATCATCGAGGTTCCCTTTCTAAAGCGGAGTAGGGAAACGGCACCTGCCCCGTGGACGGTTCTTCCGCAACTCCTTCTTCATGATTCCACGAAATCGCCACTTTCCCCCCTCGAAGCGCGCGGAACGATCGGTCACGGCTAATCGAGGAATTCAGGTGGCGCGAGTCGCTCGATTCCAGGGGGAGGAGAGGCTCAGGTAGAAAGACGGAGTGGAAGGGGGGGAGGTTGAACCAATTAACACTTGGCATGCGGGCAACGTACTTTTACGTTTTTCGCGGTCCGTTGCTGGAGCGCGGGTCGCGTAAAAATACATGTTTAGTAGATTTACGCTAGAGGGCGAGTATGGTATTAAATATCATGGATGTTGTATGTATAGTATTTGCGTTGCTAAGCAACGCTTCGTATTGTTTCTTCCCAGAAGTTTCTTTGAGAAAAACGAGATGGTCCTCGATTTATCGCGATTTTATCGAACGGTTAACACTATTCCTACCACGAGCGGTCAAATGACCGGTCAGTGCTTTCTTTGAAAAACTGTATAACTTTGAGACGTGGTCACTTCTGACATTTTTCATAATTTTCTTGCAGCCTATGGATCGATATATTAATCTGTTAACACTTTTCCTTCGCCCCCTTTTTCTTTAAGGATACATTTAGTGCGCTTAACTCTTTGCACTCGAGGTTTTTCCTCATTCATATTACCAGCGACTCGAAGAAATTTCGGTGGAGAGATCATATTCACATATGGACCGTTTATTCTTGTCCTTGTATTGTGAACTGAAAATTATTTGAGTTTGAAGACTAATTTTAAATTACAATAAGCCCTCGAGTGCAAAGGGTTAAACGTGTCTGAAAAGTGTCCGGTAGGAATAGTGTTAAACTCCCGGGAGATTCACGAACAAAAACACCTGCTGCGCGCGCAAGTCCGCCGCGAAGTATACCCGCACGCCAAATGTTAAGTTCGCGAGGAGTTCGTTAAAGTTCCGCGCGTACCTCTTGACGGGACATATTAGCCTTATTATTAGCCAGGAACAATGACAGCGCGTCGGTCGAATGCACGGGAAGCGCCCACGTCTTTGAGGAAGAGGATCCTCGTTAGGGTACCGGATAGTAGATCCCTCGCGAGATGTGAGCCGCTTCCCTGTGACTTCGTCTTCGTTAGAGAGACCGACTCCCGGGCTCGGTTGAGCGAGGACGGATAACGGTAGAAAGCGGAGGCGTTTTTGTCCTGGCGGCTTTTACGGCAGGGATATATAATCCGCGACACGCGAACGCCCTTGGGAAGTTTCTTGCCGAAACGTTTTTCTCGCCGATCCAGCTGGAAACCTTAATCTCGCCTGTTTTCCTACGACAAATGAGTTTACGGCGGTTAAATGACGACGAAATGCCTATAATCCGGACGGAATCGAAAGTGGGGAGTATATAATCCGTAATATCCGCCCGAGTGTTTTCTAAGGCTCGAAAATCGAGCTGCGGAGGAATCGATGCAGAATCGTATCCCTGTAACATTGACACTGAAATACTTTCGCGTGTGTCGAATTTCAGCTTGGCAGGATAGGGGAGAGCGAAGAGACGCGAGAGTCCGAGGTCCTGAAAATAAGGTCGAGCACGTGTCGATCGAGAGATCCGTTGGGCTTTGGCGCTTGATAATTTCAGAAAAAGGAGCCGCGAGAGGAATGGCTCCGCTTTTCGTCTCGAGATAGATTGGCGATCGAGCGAGAGCCTTGCGGGAAGGATCGATGGGTGTCGATCAAGAGGCGCGAATGCGCGGGCCTACGTTTCGAATTACAGGCGATCGATGAAGTTAGGCTTTTACGGCTCATTCGCCTGTCTCTGGCGAGAGGGCCGATCGCGTTAGACGATCAGCGACGATTCAATTATTCCGCCTAGCGGCATGAAAATTATAGCGGGCCAGGCGAGATAAGGGATCACAAAGGAACGGTTCGAGATCTAAGGCGGACACTTGAATGGACAAGACAAACGAACCCGCAATTAGCCATTCCGATCTGTTGGAATAAAATTTCCTTAGATCGATCTCCTCGAGGAGTATTGTAGTGCGAAGGATGGATTAGTCTGACAGCGTGGAAATCCGAGTGGCGGGTTATCTCCTCGAAATTTTTCCGTGAGACACCAGTACAATAGTTGAGAACGACGCGGCGCTCCTTCTGAAGATGTTGTAGGCCATCCGATCATAACGCGCTGGGCCGAGCATTGAGCAAGGAAGGCACATCCTGCGGCTCCGCACTTTTCTATGTGAAAATCAGATTCCATAAAGCGATTTAAGAAATCCACTTGAAACCGCGCGTCTCGGCTTGAGCGCTCTTAGCACCGGACATTGCACGGTGAATCGACTTCGTGAGGCGGAGACTATACCCGAATACGCGCGACTATAAAGAGCTGATTTATAGGAAACTTTTGAGAAGAGACTTTCTATCCCATCGGGCGCTCACGATTTTTCTCTCCTTATTGCGCAACACTTAGGGAAACATCGTTTCCGACTGTGTAATTCGAAAGATTGTTTACGAGCAATTAAGTTCCCAAAAGCGAAGGCCATAGGCGCGGTTCGAATTTTGCCCAGAGTCCAAAGGAGGTCACTCGTCCTCGGCTCTTTACATCCGGTGCACGTGAGTGTAAAAAAAAAAAAAAGAAAAAACTTTAACAGCCTATCAAAGCCGCTCCTTCGTCGTTTTCTTTTTCTTTTCTTCTTTTTTTCTGGCATCCTTCACCCCTGACACGTATACCCAGCGCCATTCTCCCGCGAATTCGGCGGTAGAAAATACGGCACTTAGTCTAGTTTCTTTTGGGACTGACCTCAGAAAAAAAAAAATGGATCTAGATCGCCGGCCGGCTATCGGGTCAAAATTAAGCAATTACGATTTATCGGCTTGTAATCTTGTACCTCCTGCCCTATTTATCATCGAGACAATGTTGGAATGTCCACGCCACCTGAATTGAAATCCGGCTCGAGACAAAAGCGGGCCATTAATCAAAACGCGTAGGAGTTTCGTGGCCGTTGGCCGAAATTGGGTCGTGAATTTCTTCGGACCTATCCGACGGGCGTTCACCGACCGGTCGCGTGGCCAGTCCCGTTTCAGGAATACGCGGAAGGAGACCACGGGCCAAGCTCTCCTAGATCCTCCTTACGTGCCAGGATACTGGTTTTACACTCGAATTTCACCCTTCTTGCATATCAGATTGGACTCCTTGCACTGGAGTTTCATCCATTCGCAAGGCGAATTTGTTCTTGTTCTTAGATATCGAGGTTTGTGCCGAGGGAAAGGGCAGTTTTTCTGTGCACTATTCATTACTTGTAGTCTTGTCAGGTGGACTATTCATTACTCGTAGTCTTGCCAGGTGCGCGCGTATAATTTTTGATCCTCCATCTGCTCTTATTGGAGTAGTTGTTGCGTGGAAGCGATAATTTTGACCACTGATGCGTGGCTCGAAAATTAAAGGATAAATGATATATGATTAAAATTGAGGGTACATAAGAAAATTAATAAATTGAAGGTGGTTAGCAAACTGGTAATATTTTTTCATCGATGGAGAACGTATGGATACGATGCGCGTGTATTTTTTAGTTGGCATATCATCCGAGTTGAGACTAACTTCGTCATTTTGATGCCACGGTTTATGTAATCTGCGCGCGCATAGAGTACTCCATCCTCCATTTAATTTATATTTTTTTTATTAGCATTCAATCTGCGATTATAATCGCTTTCGACAGTTTTTCGCGGTGGGTGCTCATTATCGCCCTCGTACACCACGCCCAACAATGAGTGTGCAATTTGCGAAACGTCCTCGTCGATCTCACGGGTCCCGCGCGGAGGGAGGATTTTTTTTCTCATCCTTAGTTTGCAAACGCACCGAGCCTCTCTTACGCTCGTTCCCTTTTTCGAGGTTGCGCTGTAACCTCGTTAATGCGTCATGTTGTCGGACGAGGAACTTCTTTGTCTAAATAAAAAGTCCCAAGAAGCCAGACCTCTTCCCCATCCTAGCTCGCAAACTCTTTTGAATCTCCTCCTCCATTATCTTAGATTACCTGTTTTACAATTTTGGATTCTGGAAAAAACACCGATAGACTCTTGTAAAAATCTCACTGTAACCAGAAATCTCTGAAAATAACAAAAGCTCGTACTTCATCTTTTTTCGTATATCTTAATATATCCTTGAAATATTAATCTACTCGAATTTGATTAACACAATCGTTCTTCTACTAATAATATTATAGGGTATGTAGCTTCATAATTTCGTAATCTCATAGGGAAATTAAACCTCGATTGAGCTCGAGTCGTAAGAGAACGAATCTTCGAAGCCAAGTGAGACGTGGGTATATTTCGAACGATTAATCGCACGCCGATCCTCGATCGGTTCTCCTATCGTACCGAAGATCGGACTATTTCTTCCACAGGAGCCAACAGCGATGCTTTCAGAGATAATTGCGCAAAAATGGATTTCAATTACATCCGGCGTAAACAAAGTAACTGGACTGTAACTTCGCAGGCCTGGAGCATTTTAATCACCCATAAATTATGCGATCAATATCAGCCGCTGCCGTGCGAGATATACTATCGCATCGGTAGAATGTCCGAACGGCTTTCAACGGTGGTTTGCTTTGGTCGTTGGCAGATAAATATCGAGAAAAATGCCCCGCGATCCGTCGACATTTGCGTCGAAGTCGACGGTTACGCTTGTAAGCCACGTATCGATACGAAAATATCTGAAGCAGGGCTCGATAGCCCGGGTCAGGACTCCGTGGGACCTTTCGAGGCTCGTTATTTTCGAGGAACTCGAAGTGACTCGAAAAATCTCACGATCCGCAAAGCTCCTTAGAGTCGAGAGGGATTTAGTTGCTTCGATCGCAACGGAGTGTCCTTCCACCTTTTGCTGCTAACACTAAAATCCTTTAACCGTTCCACCATCGATGAATCAAGAGCGATAGGAAAACTTCGGCCTTCCAGAGAATCAACCAAGTCTACTCGAGGTTAAGGTTCTCGATGGAGCTTCAGCAGCCTCTCAATTTTCATTGTAAAATCATGGAGAGTAGAATAGCTTCGAGTGGCTCGCAGTGAGTAAGAAATTTACATACTCCGGGCGACGATGTAAAAGTGGATAAGCGCAAGCTTTTTGCCAGGCGACCGAACGGCGCGTCGTGCTTCAGCAGCTTTTTGCCATTTAAAAGAACCTCGTAATCTATCACATTCAAGGCCGCCGGTTTCCACTTGCTTATTCCAGCGAGCGACATTTCAATGGAAAGACACACCATGCTTATTTTCTACGTTACGCGGGTCCAGTTTTTCACCTCAGCGGCCGGACAAATGCTGAGGACATATCCAGCGCTGTATGACATAAACCAATCAACGTAATCTGCTCAACGTTCATCGTCGTTTTTGCCGGGTGGCTCTGACGCAAGGACTAATACCCCCCGGTACAGTGCACCGCAGCAATTATTTGCCACGGCCACGACGCCGATTCTGCGCGGGCATTCAGCACATTCAAATACACTAGCAGTGATAATGACGATCGCGATAATTGCGTACGCGCTGCGTGTAATCGTTGGGCGGCGCGCGTTTTAACAAAGGCGAGCGCGATAGCGAAATTCTACTCCTGAGAATCCGTCGAGTTTCGCATCGCGCGGCTTGACCATTAGGTGAAATTCCACGAAGGTTCCTCGTGGAGCTTCGATCGTTGATTTAATAAAAAAAAGTGTTTTATTTCATTTATACAGAGTTGTATTGTTCGAATGATCTTTTAGTGGATAAAGTAAAAGTGAAAAGGGTTTTTTTTTGAGATACATATATATATATAATATCGAGGAAGAAGTTAGGTAGTTAGAGGTAACGATGCCTAATAAAACTAAAGTTCTACGTATGATTTTGTTGGTGGAGAAAAGTAATCGACGATTCTACGTTGAGTTACACGTTATATATACATAAGCAGCGCCGCAATCGGCTTCTGTAAATGCTTCTGTTGTGCTTAGTATATAATTAATGACACGCAGAGGGTTCATTTCCTTCTCTCGCGTGTAACACTTTTATCGTGGATTAGGAATAAATCGGATCAAGGAGGCCGCGAGCAATAAAGCCGCGGAAAGGCGCCGATAAACCTGCGCGTTATCTTCCACCGTTCGACTCTAATGCCCATTAAAAACGGCAAATTGGAAACCTCCGCGAGTCGAAGACGAAAGCTCGGGATATAACGATCCCGACTCGTGGATTGCCACGATTATTTGAAATTTGCCGTACATTTAGAGGATGAAGTGACGCGTGAAACTATGTACTGATTTATCACGACGTGATCAGCCTCAGCGTAGAACTATCGATACGTAAATACATACATACACACATACATATATATCATACATATATACATAGATAAAAAAAAGATAGATAGATACATACAGACATACATACATACATGCGTGTATATATATATATATATATAAGCAGCGATCCAGTATGAAATACGATATTATTTCTGCGGAAGGATCGGAATATATACATCGACGTACTTCCCAGGCGCATAGCCGGCCGACGAGCGCCGAGAAATGCGGCATAATGGGTGGCTAAAATAATAGTAATAATGTTATTACGGCGTTTCCTCTCACTGGCGGGGCATACTAAAAGTACGTGTTCGAAGACCTTGCCTCGGCCAACGCCCAAGCAGGCCATTGTTTAGAAAAGCTCGCGTGGTAGATTGCTCCTGGCGATCTCTACGTAAATTACGTCGGATAGGTAATCAAGGAGCTATCTGCATTAGCGATTCAAGGCCAGGAGCAAGAGAAACTCGGCCAACCCTTCGGATCCGCTGGATGTACATGGCGCACGAACGCAACGCTCCGAAGAGGAGAGTCGAGTGGAAAGCGAGATTGGGATGAAAAGAACTCCAGGCTCGAGATTGCGGAAAAGTGGATGGGAAGAGCGTGGAAGACGAAGTTCGAAATTACCGTCCGCGGAACGTTACGATGTTATCCAAGCGGATACCGAGCTGCGATTCGTATGCGCGGTTACGGTATGTAAACGAGGCGCCATAAGCGAGAGCCATTGACAATAAGTAATACCGAGGAGCAATAAAATTATAGTCCGAGAGAGCCAACCAGAAACTGCATCGACCGCATCAGCAATAAAGACCATTAACGAGGGCCATAATCGTGGTGCGTAAAAAGCGTGGAATATAAATCACCGTACTGCAGAGTCGCATCGATGGTTTTCCTGCTTTTTGCGCCGGGCAAAAAACGAGACGAAGCGAGCCCTTTTCGAAGGAGCAGGAGCGAAGCTTCTTGGTCATCCAATTGGGAAAAGCGCGCGTAAATATCCTCGAAGGCGGCGGAAGATTGTTAGGCAATAAAGCGCGAGTCGTAAGGAGTATCCATGGAGCGTTGGCCGTTTCTTCGAATCGCCGTGCGTCCCATGCCCTCGTTCTTTGCCCGCCTATGACAAATTGTCCGAATTCCCCTCGAATGCGCTAAGTAACCTTCGCTTCGTTATTAAAGGCGGACAGAGGCGCCGCGGCACGCGCGAAGAATGCAATATCATTGGCCGATTGAGCAACGGACCGACAAGACGACCAATGCGCGCAAGACCGCGGTGATTTTCGCGAAATGTTTTAACCGAACTTTTTAACCGAACACATCGTGGCCGCGAGCTCGTTGCGAATCCACTTGGCCTTCGTTTCACTGCGAAAGAGGCCATTGGGATTATTGCGCGAATTTAATTTGGAGTTAAAATTTATTTTATACTTAATCTCCATTTTTCTCGATACTATTAGGTGTACAACTTTGCTTTCGTCGTGTTTTTTACAATAAAGCCTCGAATTCCGGGAAAAAAAGCGACGAAAGGAAAGTATTTCCAGAGTTAGCTTAATGTATTTCCAGTTTTCAGATGTTTAATTCGTCGATTTATCGAAGATTCGATGTGACGATAGTCGAGCTTGAGCCTATCATTTAAGATGGTTTCTAAATCATCAATTTCACAGCGCATCGAGTTTGTAATTATAGATATACCGTTTGAAAAAAAAAAAGAAAGAGGTGGGAGTAATGGAAGGATTTTTAAGGGTCATTTCCTGAGCAATGCGGCACGCAGTTTGCCGCTGATGAGAGAATATGAGACAATATCATAGGCATATTAGCGTGAAAACCGATTTGCCCCAACAGCATTAATAATAATTTTATGCAGCTGAAACGTCCATATTCATGAACCCACGAGGATTTTATTCGTAATTACCTCAAATGTCGTTAGCATTAAATACGCTTACGAGCTACGATGAAAATCTAGAGGCGTTGTGCAATTACATTGTAATGCGTTTATTATGAAATTTAGAGAGAAGGGGAGAGAGAGAGAGAGGGAGAGAGAGAGGGTGTTACCGTAAAATTTATGAAAAATAAATTCGTATTCCAGCTTGGCAGTGTGAACACTCGGATCGCTCTTTTCACATACGTCCTCCTGCACTCTCACGTTAGAGAAATGTCACTTTTACGATTGTAAATTCGCTGTTCCTCAAGTCTACGTTGATCAGGGCTCTTCGAAGGATTTGTCTACAAACGTCCTTTGCTCAATCGCAGAATACGGCTGCGATGCAGTACTGCAATTGAGGAAACGGTATGTGCCAATTAAAAGGATTAACAAGCGGCTGAAACGTTAATAAGATCGCGACGGTAATGTATCCGACAATAATACCCGTAATTTACTAAACCGCGATATTATCGTGCATGCAAGCATAAAATCTAATCCACATGACGCTTAATGTGCAATTTTGTCACGGATAAAATCTCTGCCTCGTGTGAAAATCGATAATAAAAAATGTTTCCCATGACCTTTTTTTCCATGGTTCTTTTTTCTCTTTTTTTTTTTTCCTTATGCCTTTCGAACAACGCGAATGCATTTGCATGTACGACTTCCAGGCCGTTTGGTTTATATAAAATTGTATCAAACTTTCACGATCGATCCACGTGCATTTCACTCAAGTAGAACATTTGTATTCTCCCCCCGGATTCTTATACATAATTTCCGTTTACGTAACGCTTAACGGATGTATCTTCCTGGGAAAATCTGTCGTAATCGTCGGTTTTCCATGCTCGTTGGTAAACACGCGCGTTTTATTCGAGACAAACGTTGTTAAGAGTAGCATAAACGTGGCAAGTTGGCCAAGCACGAAATGGTTAAGGCGATATTCAAAATATCAGATTAGACCTGTGATACAGCGAAGTATTATTTAATCCTGGTGATAAAATAAATCCGCACCATCGTTGATTATGCATAACGAATCCCATATTCATTATTGTTATCCTTCATTAATATCCCATTTAACATAGATTTCCATATTTATATTTACGTAACGCGCTTTGAAGTAACGATTTTAGAATTATCCGGTGCACCAGGATAGACGAGGATGTTGTCCACACAATTTGATTGCAAATGAAATAATCTTCCCCAATGGTGAATGATATAACGAAGCATTCATTTTAAAATATCAACAATTTTGTTTATACCCCACAGGCGGATTTCACATCCGCGTTTAACTCGCACTATCATTAACTCACTGTTCCTGTTCAAAATGATATTTCCACCTCTTTTAAATCCCGCACGTTCGAAAGTAAAATAAGAGGGGTAAATGAGAATAAATGATCTACTTCGACATGCATTCGAAAGTAAAATAAAGTAAGTAATTCCCTGGGTAATTCGCTTCATTAGGCCGCACAAAGGCGAGGATATTCTTGGCGCAAGGAAAGCGGGGAAATATTTAGGAACTTCATTCAAACGTGAAACCAATTTGCATGATTAGGAGGGGCAGGAAATCCGTGTAATCGCGTGAAATCCGCAATTAAGTGGTGCAGGGGAGAAAGATGGATCGACGCTGGTCGGCGAACGCGAAGCGAGTGGGCGTTGTTTCGCGGCTGATGAGACACGGCGGTGCTTTCACGACAAAACTTGGCGAATTCTCGAGCATTGTTCAGCCACAAGCCGTATCTGTCATCCGACCAACGTGAGATTCGCGCAGATGTTGGCTTGACCCTCGACCCGCTGGTGAAATTTTCAGCCAGTTCCGAGGAAATTACCGTGAGTATCCTGACTTTCCGCAGCTTCATGGAAACTGATTGCAGGAGCAATTAACCGCGCAAAGCGATAAACGACGATCCTCGTGCTTCGAGCGGCGCGAAAGATCCGAGGATTAGATTCCTTCGAGTGTGAAAAGTGCGCGAGAAAAATACTCGTAGTCGCCTTAAGGTCAGGCTCGGCAGCGGATCTGATAGACAAACGATTTTTCTCTTGGCCTTTCACGACGAGCATTGCCACGGATAAGGATACCGCACTCCGGTTCCCATAATATGTGTAACAAAGTATCGGGTATGGACGTAGGCGAAAGATTAGATTAGCTCGGTTAGTACTCGCCTCGCATTCAGCACCTGTACTCCAGAAAATTCAACCGCATCGAGCGCGATTCCATTATATCCGTGCCGGGACTTTTACGCCCGAGACGTTATGATCGATCACTCTACACCCACGCACCTACGAAACATGATAGATTCCGGAGGATTTAACATGGCCACACGCGTGAATTTCCTCTCGTATCTCATCGCACTTTCTTCCCCCCCTCGAACATTTGCAAACTAGATCCCTCGGTGGTCAGGTGTATCGAGTACCACCGTGAGAAAGCGAAATCATCGCTTGTCCTAAGAATACGCGTGGACCGAGTCGCGCATTCTCATTCGCGGATCTCGTTTCTTCTCCGCGTTTAAAAAATTCTTCGAGCTGCTCCTTCCTTTCCCTCGGCTCGCGGCACCTTCATAAATAGACGAAGGAAAAACCGAGCGAATTCTCGGTAATTGCCAGGTCGTGAAATATTGTTGCAACACCCGAGATATGTCGAAGGAGGTTCTGTCGCGCCGATGAGGGGACGGTCGATAATTGAAATTTCCACCCAGCTGTATTTTACACCTTGCACCTCTACGGCTGTCCAGCGCGGGATACACGCATGAATGGAAATCGTCGGGCACTCGTGGAATTCTCGGCCAAGGCTTGGCATCGTAATAAGCTACATTGGCCAACGATAACGCGCGTCCTCGCAGCGCGTGTCGCACGGTGCCGCCTGGCGGCCGGTAAAATTCGAATAAATCTATTATTCATAGGAGGCCAATAAACACGATTCTTAATCACCCTGCGTGATAATCCTCTTAACGAGCTTCGAACGCTAAGAAGAACCTCTGGAAAGCAGGTTGCTCGCGGAAGGATACAAATCACCTGGATTTTCGAAAGAACCTTCTAATGCGACGCTGAACTGATTTACGGCTGATTAATAGAAAATCCTGGAATCTTCGTCTCGGAAGAAAGCAAATCGATTTGGACGTACTTTGCATAACTCAATAGGCGTAACCTTAATCACTTGAGTAATGATAAGGGATATTAAGGCGCAGAAGAGAAATGATGGTGGAGACAAAGGAAAATATAATTCAGGGAACAATATAAAGAATATATATATATCATAGTAAGAGTATAAGTAGTCTCAAGAAGGAGGTGTAAAAGTGTGAAGGCTCTGAGCAAGGGATATAAATCTAGCAACTTAATTGGTAAAAAGAGATAACGTATCTCCGACGATTAGTTTCGTCGTTCAAAGGAAGCCGGCGCTGAGAGGCCGTATGGATTCAAAATTAATTCAAAATCTAATCGCATCCAGATTCCACGAGCCGCGCTACGAGCGAAGCAGAGCCGTTGCTATAAAATCGTTTGCTCAAGTGACATGATCCGGAACGATAGATAGGTGTGCAAAGACCGAACGATATCAGTGTAAAGCGATACGGTTGATTACGACGCGAAGAAAGTTCTCGTAAAAACAAGAGGAACGTGAGGTCAGTTGCAGCTAATGGGTATCCCTCTAACGTGACCATTCAATTTTCCTGCTCGCCCGTCCATTTTATGGAGAATTGTGCCCAACACGAAGAGGCCAAGATATCCTCGATCCTTCGGCTTCCTGGTAATCGCCACAAAGCGCCCCGGTTATTGCAAACCATCGGAAGGGGGCCTGCTAATTAGTCGTTATATCTATCCTTATACTATTACCACATACGATTATCGATACAAACTCGGCTTTGTAATTTAACGAGACAATGAGCTGTGGAAAATGGTTACATAAAGCATCTCCGGCGAGAGGCGAAGGAACTACCCTCGAGAACGATTCTGATGAATAATAGCCAGAAATAGGAGATCAATAGTAAGTATAAAATATCGATATATCGACGTCATCTCCCAGGATGGGACAGATCGCTAATTTACGATAAAAGACAATCATTATACGATTTATAATCCGTAGCATTGTCTATTCGTACCCTCATATGAGCCGTTCAGTGCACACGTCGATTAACTCTATAAAACAAAAAGTTGAGAAACGCGATGAAATAATGTATCTTGATCTTTAAAGTTCCCGTTATAATATAAATTCCAATATATAATGTAGAATACATAAATACGGATATAGCTTTCACCTAACGGCATATAAAATTAATAAGAAAGAATAGCCAAAGGAAATCAAAATGGCTTCTGAAATAAATTACTTATTCAGTGGGGAAAAAAATTTTGCCGTTTAATGGTATTAATCTTTATTATTCGAGAAAGTTATTATAAAGATAAAAAGCTACGTCTATACCAAGTGCTTTGACGTTTAAATTTAAGATATTTCAAAAAGTGGGGTTAATCGATGCGTGCACTGAACGGCTCATATGCCTCCATTATACTACAAATAATCAGTGTCCACTTAGCGCACGTATTACGACATCGCCATCAAGCAAGAACCCAGGATCTCCATATCGACATATTTTATAATCATTCCGCGGACACAAAGGTCCGCTTCTGAACTCGCGAATAGGTCGAGGCCCGGTCAACCCGTTACTCCGCTGCACTTGCGAAACATTAGTTAATCCACGGCGCGGGCACTTCGCCGCCGCTTTAAGAATTCAGCAGACGGCGGACTAAATAAATTATAAGCGTGAAAACAAGTTCGACAGCTTCGTGGAAGCATCGCGGCGGGTTGTAAATGGGATACGGGGAAGGAGAGAAACCGCGGGGCCGGGGCAAAAATCTTTAAATACCTGCAAAATATCCGCCGTAATCGGGCGTTACGCTGGCTCGTTAAATGGCCAGGCCGCTCGACGAAATCGCGGGAGCCCGATCATTTTCTCTCATTAACGTTTCTTCCGAGGGGTATAATTCGCTCTACGGAACCGCCTTATCGAACTTTTCCCTGGCCAACCACCCGCGTTAACGTTCTCCTTGCGACAGGCGGGACAAAAAGCGAAGAGGGCAGGGGGGGGGAGGGAGAGCTTTATCTTTGACATTAGCCAGTCGCTGTATACGGGGACAAGTGGCGGCCGGCCGGCCGGAGTCAGATAAGCGTGTCGAGTAATTGCAGAAATGCCATTTAAATCGGGACCACGCTCTCCGCCAAACCGTATTTGCAAGTCGACGCTGGCCCCGTGCAAATGTTGATTATATCCGCCTGTGGCGCGATGGAAATAATCCCGGGCACACGTACTGGACCGTTTTGGCGCGGCGCGCGCCGGGTTTATGCTTCCTACCGGCCAGGAGCTCGCCTCGTTACCTTGTGTAACGTCGAAAGTCGGCGATACTTCGCCTTCGTGGAACTCCATCTCTCGAGGGGGGAAAACTTCGTTACTCTTGGCGAAATTGACCGGCTCGGGAATAGAGTTTCCACGAGGGGATAGACGAGGAACGTACGTGGCTCCTTACCGCGCCACCCTTGCGGCCTTTTCCACGAGGCATCGGGGAATCGCGCGCAGCAGGAAATCGCGGGCGCAACGGAACTTTTACTTTTTTACCGCCGATAATGCGCGGTGGAAGGCGGTTATGAAATGTTTTGTACCATGGAAACGCAATGGCTCGCACGGAAGCTCGGTGGGTGTATATTTTTCGGCCGAGACGATGTGCGTACGGTATGACGCGCCGCTGGAATTGTGGAGTTTCGATTTCACAACGAAGGAGAAAGTGCGATTAATGCGAACGGGGTAGACGAAAATCGTGCTGCTACACGTGCGGCGGAAAAGAGTCTAGCGATTTCCTCCTCGATCCCCCGATCGTATTCGCGCCGACTTGTCTTTTTGCGACAGTCGTGCGGCAAGTCCTGGAATAACGGACGATCGATACGACGTAGGATTTATACTTCGTATCGAGCGAGAGGTCGGCTGCGTTATTCTTTTTTTTTCCAGCAACCAGCGAGCTGATATCGGCCTAGCAGATATGTCGATATTACTTTCCAAATCGCCAACGTCACTGGAACTGCCTCCGATCCTGTTTCGTGCCTCTCGCGAAAACATTCGCGTGCAAATGCGTGGTTAAACCTTACGTGCGGTGTCACGCGTGATATCATTCGTTACGTGTGTGTAATATCGTGTTGTAACGAACTTAGCGGTTTGCAAAGTACGTCACGAGCTCGTGTGCCACACCCACCCCGAGCCAGGCGTGGTACGAGAGACACTTCAATGCCAAGAATGCGGCGTAAAAGTGGTTCCGTTTCGTTCCGATCGGACCAGGACTCTCGAACCTGGCGAGCTTAGAAATCGCGCGCGCGTCGCAGGACACAGCGGATTTTTCCCCGCCTTTTTCCACCGAAGCCCCGACCACTGTTTTGCTCCCTTTTCGACTCCGCCGAGCGCGCCGCTGTGTGCCAACCTATAATAAAGATAGCGTGATAATCGCGATCGCTGGCAAACACGCATTAATCTTTCTGCAAACCGTATCCTTGCGGTCTGCCCTCCCCGATTGCCCCCATTCGGCTGCTTTTATTTATTCCCAGAAAGACCGAGTAGTTTCCCCGCTCCTAGAAAATACCCGCGCCGGCAAAAACCGGGGGATTGACTGGCATAGGAAATGCATTACCGGCCAAATGCGGCGCGCAAATACGTATTCAAAGAGAAAGGGTGCGAGGCACCTTGAAAGGGGTATATGATCTAAAAGTGAAATCAACAAAGCGCAAAGCACTCGAGTCCGCGTCGCGGAGAAAGCGGAAGGAACGAGGATGGGAAGACGATTAGCGCGTGCAGCACACGTGAGCCACGAGAAGCGAGGAGCGCCGAAAAGTCTCGTGCCACTCGATACCCAAGCTATCGACATCCCATCGCTTCCATCGCGCTCCTCGTTAATTCTGAGCCACATCGATTATCTCCCTGAATCGATCCCGAAGCGTGGCGAATCGAGGCGAAAGGCCGCAAGAAGGAAGTTCCAGGACGCGTGTGGATATTTCTAAATATTGTGATATCCCGGTGGCAGGCGTGTAATTTCGAGCGTGACTCGACGCAGGCTAATTACACGCCGGATCGGCCGAGGAAGGTGCCGGCCGGGGATGTTAATCACCGCGCGGGATTCCTCCTCGTCGCTCGCGCTCAAGGACTGTCCGTTTGAGATGTGCGAGCAAGGACGTCAAGCGGGTAATCCGCGTACGGATGACGCTAATTAAATGGCATCGCTGGAATGACAAGTGGTCGTGGCCAGGAGCGTAGAGGATCCCCTTGAGCGGCAAGTTCACGGCGCGTCTCTCCGCTCTCGTGGCCTAGGTTAATAAAACTTGCATCATCGTCTTCGGCTAAGGCTGAGGAGCCGCGCGGATCGTTCAGGCGAGCCGGTTACGAAACGGAAGATCGTTGCACCTTGCAGGCCGCGTCCTCGTTCGGAGCAAGATCACGGATCGTCCTCGAGCCGGGAGATCGACCGGCTCGCTTCTTCCGAGCTTCATTCAGCATTTCCTCTGAGTCATTCGCGAGCCGTGCCGCGATTCTGCGCGGCCGGCTCTAGGAACTGACGTAACGACCCGATGGAGCTCTCGCGTTCTTCCGCGCTCCGGACGAGTTTTACCCTCTCTAAACGACGTCTTCCTTTCGATTTCGGTTGGCCATACTTTAATCTCGCCTCCTAGGTAATTTACGTGCCTCTAAAGGAGGAGAAAGTTGGATGGAGGGAATAAATCAGTTTGGCACTGCGGAGCTGTATTTTGATGTGTAATCGTGCGATGATATAGCGGGATGGGAAGAGAATTACGGAACGGGTGACTCTGATAAATATAAATATAAATATAAATATAAGTATATTATGAATAATATATTACGAATAACATTGCGCGAATATAAAGACGAACTGCATTACGATATAACGACACCGACTACATCAGAAGCTGATGTGACACGACTATATATACACTTTCCGACAAATCACGACAAAAATATACCGCGACTCGTTTCGACGAGCGAGCATTTCAACCGCTTCGCTTGCCGCTCCTGTAGAAGTCGACGGTCCAAAATGTTAAGCACGCGACGCACAATGCACCGCTGTCCTCTCATACTTTGTACGTACAACGCCATGACTCGATGCTTGCCACGTCTATTTCGAGGCTCGTCTCGCCTGGCGACTCGATCCTCACAATATCGCAGCTTTAAAGACAAACAGCAATAATGATTAAAGAACACTGCAATAATTAGCAAATCTCGAAAGAAACAATAGCCTATAGAAGAAAGAGAATGCGAACGCAACGATGCCATTGAATTACCATGGCTTATAGAAAATCCACGCGTCTCTCGTTCACGATCTTTCTTCCATAACTCTTAGCGTGAATTTCCTCCATCCAGCGGAGAATACATCGGCAGAGATGCCCCGCGAAGTGAATCAATAATACGAGGGAGAAATACGGAAGCATAAATCGGCAGGTGCAATTTCTTGCCTCGAAACTTCTTTCCTACCCTCTCCAAAGGCGTCGGTAGAAATTCGAGATCTTCCGGGTTAGATGCCTCCTTATTAAACGGCGCGTCCGTGAATAATCGGCGCAGAATCGGCAATGCGTTAACGCGGAGGCCCGCGCCGGTAATTCCAATTCTGTTCCAATCGATAGCACCGAACTTGGGTCTTTCTAAAAAGAAAGTCCGCAATTTCACCGCGCGCCAGGGCAGCGGAGGGGGTCAGCCTTGGATTTTTGCGTCGAGTCATTTCGCGTAATAATTCGAGCCCAAAGCGCGGGAGAGGCCGAGTTCGGCCGAGAGGGAGGCGAGGAAGTCGCAAGGTCCGGCCGCGAAATCACCAGGTTCTCGCTTTCAGCGCGTTAACGCGGCTGCCCTCGAGCATCTCGGAGGCGTGTGCGCGCCGACGAACTTTCAAAAGGCCGATCTAAAAACCATTGGAAACCGCATAGTTCCGCGGCGCGGCTCGAAAAACAAGCGGGTACTTATCGACAGTTAACCCCCGTCCGGCCGTCCCACCGTAACGAATGAGTTGGGACAGGCGCAACCGCTGGTGGAATCTAATTATAAAGCTGGAGGGAAATAATAGGCGACAGTTAGGGCCACCGGGAAAAAGAGGGATTATGAAATTTCGAGCGACCAATGCCAGCGGCCTGGTTTATATTGCGCCGAGTGCCCATTAAGGTTCCCGCGGCGAATAAACAGCGAGGGCCAAGAATGTGCGTCCGGCTTAATGAGGAGCTTGCGACACATCTTGACACTTCGCTCGTTATTCCAGCGGCGAGTGACGCGGATTGATCGGGCTCGATTCATCCGGTATCGCGAATGTTGATCTTAACGACCGATAGATAAACTGGCGAGCATAGAGCCCATGGCGATCGGCTATCGAAATTGCGGTTATTAAGACTAAACTTGCCAGAGCGGTCGAAACGACGGCTCGATGGTTTCTTGGAAAAAGTACTGCACTTCGTAAAAGGGCACTCTTTGGGATTCTCCATGATTTTATTGCAGAGCGTGAATCATTCGATCTGTTTATTAATATGTCTTCTTTTTAATAGCCTTGAATTAATTAAATAGCCTTATTAAGAGCCTTTTTCTTTAAGGATATACGCGGTATACGTAAATATGTCCAATAATTGGTATTGTTTAGAGTTGAGCATTCGACTTGGAGCAACAAAAGCACGTCTCGTTGTACTGGCGAAAGAAACAGGGAGATTATGCGGTCGATCCGTAAGAGGAATATGCAGATTTAATTTATAGAGATGATTCACGGGGGTACTTTTAATGAGTTGGTCACGGCCGCGATCGTACTTGCGTCTTTTCTTAGCCCGCGCTCGAGTTGTCCTAGCGTAGTGCTATTCGGAAGATCGCACGGGAGGAAGAAGCGCGCGGGCCAAGCGCGTTTCGTTCGACTTGTCAAAGTTTGCCAGGAGAAAAGAGAAATCGCGATGAAGATCTGTTTTAGCTGCTGGTTCTCACAGATGGTAATGGAATTGAAGTTACGCGACTCTTCTCGCGCACGAATTTTAGTCCAAGCCTAATAACGTATTATATTATACGCTAGATCGTTTCAGAGTCTGCTTTGAAAATAAGCTGATTATGCACGGTAGAATAAATAGCGCGCCATGTGGAAGCATTTGCACCCTGCTTCTCGAACTCGTTCGCGGAAATTCGAAAGCACGCTGAAACGCTCGCTGCTGGCGGATTATCAAATCGTTAGCAGCTTTCGCGACTGGAAACGATCGACGCTATCAAAATGGCTTAAATCGAATCCCGAGTGGCCAAAAAAATGTTTTGTCGGCTCGAACGCGATCCGCGACGACAAAGCAGAGCGATTCCTCGCGCGCTATCCGGTCCCACAGTTGCGCGCCGCGATGAAATTAATTCGATTCCAATTAACTGGACTGCGCCGGCGCTGATGCGGAATCTAAGAAGCCCGCGGTTGGGTTTTAATTATGCATCGATGCGTGGGACGAATGGTGCGTGACGCAAGGGGAGAAATCACGATAAGCGCGTACAATTTTCCAGGTCGAACACCAACGTGCGCCTTTGTTCGTTGCTCGCAAGAGCGCCGCCCAGATTTAATGCGGCAGATTATATTTACTGCGTAAAATGTAATTAGCCCCGCCGAAAGGAGCCGGTAATCCGCATAAACGGGACAACGATCCGCCGCTGATTCGCTCCAAAATCTCATCCAGGAGCTTCCAAGGGGTTTAACGATGTTGCGCATCGCGCACGTCCGGATTTCGACAGGATCGTCTTCCCAGAAGGAAGAAACGCATCGTGGGCCACGTTCTTTCCACTGGATTTCAACCACGATAATACGCATTGCGCATCGCGCGCTTCAATGGTGCTATATTCATCGCCGCGTCGAACGCGATTAACCTATCGCAGAATAACCATCGAAGAGTGTTACATTATTATTATCTTTTGTATATATACAATGTATAAAGTATTATTAAAAATATCAAAGTATTATTACAGTATATTAAGTTGTATATTACTTTTTTTTTATTTTTGGCACCGATTGCCAAGGTTCTTTTGGAATAGAACCTGCTGTTTAAGGTGGTTTCCAAACCACCAGGTATACGTATCGCATGGAAAGACCAGAGGTGATTGGGCGGAGATTCGAAGGATACTTGGTTTTTATTACTTGGATTGTCGTGACGCGGAAAATGTCCTCGAGATACTTTTCTCCGGTTCAGCAACGTTTAAGCATTACCGTACGAAAGAGTAGAGGCGTGTCCTGGGTCAGCGCATTATGGCTTTCCCAGGAGAAATGATCGTATCGCTCACTACGATCTTCCATATGTTTGCCGGGCAATAAATACGCGACGGATATTAATATATCTGTATGCTACTTAGTGCTTAGCCGGAATGGCGTCAAACCCGGTAGTGCTATCGGTCAATATCCACTTTTCTCGATCGCAACGTGGGAAAATTGGCATGGAGGAATTTCTAGTGGCTGGGCTTAGGTATCGACCTCGGTGGCTCGACAATGTTACGTTCTCAGAAGAAACGATTTTATCGCCGATCGTTGTATTGTTGAGCTATATTTTCCTTACGCTTTCCTAGGATAAATTTGCTCCGGGTGATGGCCTACTGATCTACACTTTGCGTCAGACACCTCGATAGAACCGTTATCATCGGCTGTGACTATTGTATCATTTAAAACCAGGGTATCCAGTACGTAACGCAATATCCGCTTTGATAAAGATAAAGCAATTTTCACAAGCAAGTCCACTGCTGTTTATCGACCGATCGAACGACTTACGGATATCGACTGTATAGGCTATATAATTAGATATCGACTATAATCATGCATCCAAGGCTGTACCGCAGGATGAGATTCGCCCTGCCCGCTTCAAAAAATCGGGACATTCCGATTCTCAATTCTGCGCGATACTCTCGCATTGCACGAGCGCAAGTGCGCGATTTGCGCGACGCGCGGAATGGTATTTCCGCGTGCTCCTCTCACGTGACGTGCCCGCAGAAATTTCGCACGGTTTATTAAGCAGGGCTACCGGCTGACGTGAGAGAGTCGCGAGATAACGCTCTTAGGTCTATCGCCCTGGTAAATATACGATAACGCCGAACAAAGCTAACGCGGTATTATCGCACTTTACGCGGGTTAAAGGTGCGCATATGCGCCAGCGGTGTATCATTAGGACAATTAAATTCTACACGAGTTGTTACTTCTGCCAGGCGCAGTGCCATGAAACCCTAATTATCCCCTGAGAGGATATCTAATGGGCAATCGGAGAAGGCGAAGCATCGCCACATGTCGTTTCTTTGCCAGCTTGGCGAATCCTTTCCTAGAAAATTCGATATTCTTTTCCCTCGACCCAGGGCCATCTCGTTAGTCCCTTCCTGAATTGCCTGCTTTTCTTCCAGAGCTTCCTATTTGTCCTTCCTGTTATTCCAAGCCGCCGAAAATAAACGTATATTTGCGCGCCTAATAGCGCGCGCGTTTCGAAGCATCGTGTTTGTTCGCGATCACGTTTCCTGCTCGGCCGTGGTGTAACAGAATTTCCTGCACGAGAAAAATAAAGGGGGACCGGACTTGACGTTGTAGGAATTTTTTTTACGTACACGACACGACAGGGCGCAGCGCATTCTGCGTTGTTATATAATTGCGTATCTCGCAACGGTGCAGAGTATTCTAAAGAGGTTGCGCAAGGTTGTTAGTTTTAGTGGGATTTTTTGGTTAAATACCGTATTCAGGTCTCACCTGGAGCTTTGGATCCTCGAGGAATTGGCGGTAGGAATGAGCGTTTGAATCGATGATGAAGTCAGCGATTCGAGCATTTGATCTATCGAATTATACGAAGAGCCTGCAGAGGTTATCGAAAAGCGTATTATACTTCTGCGTGGATCTTTATAAGTACGATTTAAGGCGCGGTTACTTCTGATCGAGGAAGGATTTATTTACAAAGACTTTCTAATTTATTCGCACAATTGATACACCTTGTGAGTCAGCGCTGATAGTTTTTCGGGTTTCGGAGCCAAAGAACAATGATCTGACAAGCGTGTAATTTTCAGTTGATCGAGGAACGACGGAGAGTCGTGTTACTCGGAGCGTAGGTCTCATGAAAAACTGGATATATAGATCGACATTCTCCTGGCAGGGGCACCGGTAACGGTAAGTACTTTCAACTGCATAATTATAAAGCCGGCCCAAATTAACTTATTTACGCGTTTGCCAAGATACCGTGACGCGTAATGATATGCACTCGCGATGCGTAAGAACGAGTTTTATGATAGCGAATGATAGGAAATACGGCTCCCCCCCCCCGTAGATATGGAGGAGAAAGCACGATAGTTGCCGAACCGTAATGCTGCTTAACTTAATACGCTTTACAAATGTACCGCCTTTTCGCTGCGTGTCTCCTTTGGCGCTTAACATTCGTCGAACCCTTCGATTCTACGATATTAACGCCAGAACTACTGACTATTTTATATATATAATGTGTATATGTGTATACGTGTATGTGTGGCTTTAAAAGAAATAAAATAAAAAGCAAACGTCGATCAAAATGATAATTTGCATAGCTCTATGGAATTATGGAAAGTTGTTTCGATGTTAATCGGCTCAATAGCGATGGTATTAACGGATCGACTCGAAATGCATTATTCATTCACGAACGCCATGTTCGAATGTTGCTAAACGCTCTAACGGCGAAATGTAATCCGAGGAGAGAAGGGTCTTTCAAATACGGTAGACGAATCTACGAAGATTAAAGAAAATCTATTTCATAATGTCGACAAATCGCATGAAATGCGATGCCAATGGATAGAATTTCACTTCCCAATTGAATTTACTCCCGCGGCCCGTTTCCTAGTACTTTCTACGATGTAATCGCAGCAACAAACTTAGTGTTATCCTCGACACGAGCGTGTCAGTATTAATTCGATAGTCAATAAACACGACTGCAGAAGTGCGAACACCGATCCAATTACCCGGGATTTCTGAAATTGAATAACGAGCGCCGATGGGCTTTGATATTTGACCGATATTCTTGCCAATTAACCGAGGATCGTTTACAAAGAGAAATTTGTTAGATCCCGCGCCGTTAGATCCGATAGCGGCTTCTGCAAAAAGGAGCGCTGATTAAATACCTCTAAGAGGGATACACAGTTTCGGATAAACTTTCACGCCGTTAAACAAATCGATGCGCGAGACGGCATCGAAGATCGCATATAAAACGAGAAACATCAACCTTCCGCCAAACGTTGTTGCGCTCTTTATACACACTTGTCTCCGCCATGGCAAATATAAACGAAACATTAGAGCACGGCAGGTGATCGAGCTTATCGACGTCGAAACACGCGGCGGATGCCAGGCGCAGAAAATGCTGAACTAATTGCGCAAGCGTGCCAGGCCTAAGGCAATTAAAATTTCGTTTCGCGGAACAGGCGGTTGGAAAATCTTCATTTCCTAGGTCTCTGTCGAAATCATTGCGTTCGTCGATACATATTTGCCAACACCTTCGTGCGAGGTTTCTCTAGTTACATTTCGCGCGCCGATGGAGAGCGCTGCGCTTTGTGCGTAAATTTCGCTCCGAGGAGAGAAAAGGGGGGGTGAAAAAAGGGAGGAGGACTGTCCGCGTGTGTCGCTTAACAGCTGTAACTGGAACGTCGTCCCCGAAATGTTCCGGCCACGGTATGTCGCTTTAATGACCTGTCGTTCCGCGGTTCGGAGCCATTCGGCAAGTGGCAACGGGCCCCATTAATCTTTTCACGTAACCCCCCCCCCCTGGTCGCTTTAATCTGCCAGGAGAGCCATTTAAATCTCCCCATCGGAATTAAACGGCGAAAGAAACGGCGATTCGAGGCGCGGGAAAATTTCCAATGGCATTCTCCTCGCCGTTACCTCATCGAACTTGCGGATATGCATTTTCCGGATTTCTGGGGGGATTCCTAAATAGGCTTATCCTCGGACAGATCTATCCGCTCTAGTCGCGGCTCGTTTCTTGCCACGATCCCTGGGTGACGCGGGGAATAAACTTTTCACTCATCCAGGACTTGGCCGGGCGCGATAAGAAAAGGCATGCTCCCCGCTTTCGATTTGTCGCGGCCGCTTAATCGTCGCTTTTCTTCGAGAGGAACGTTTCCTTTAATATCGTCCGGTTATAACGAGTAGGATTTATGAGCATCATTACGGCCGGTTTAAAAATGGAATGGTGTAACAATGGCAGCGTTCCACAATAATTGGGCGAAATACATGATTCGAACGTGATACAAATACGGAAACCTGCTGACCGAGGGTAACGGGTTCCTCATTACTGGCATAGTATTTTGTGCTCTCCACATGGAGTTTCTGCATTCGTTATTCGCTTCAAAACTGGCCGGTATGATTTCGATGAAACGACAATTTCTTCATGAATCGCGGAGGTAATAAATCAAATAACAAGTGTCGAAACCAGATCCTAATGCGGTCCGGCTTTGCTCGAATACCGGCCGAACGAAGCTTTTCTCGTATTTTCTCCCGATTCATTATACGATATGTGTCGAATGGCGCTCGAAATTAATATGCTCGCGGGCTCGACCGAATGTTTACCATTGTACGAGTAACGAAGCGAGCGCTGTTCGAGGGATACGGATTTAAAGAATAGCCAGCTATTTATAGAGATCGCGAGAAGCGAAAGGCATTGGTTGCCATTCAAAGTTTTCCCTCCCAACGGAAGCATTGCTTGCAAAATTAACGAAATAACTCTCTTTCTCGAGAGAGATAGAGATAGATAAACGTCTCGCACGACACGTTTAGCGGTTCTTTGAAAACGATTTGTTACGTCGAGTTTCTCGTAATAAATACGTCCATTCGTTCCTATCGGGAGGTATCATTTTCCAATTCGCTTATGCAACCGACGCATTGCATGCATTGTGCCGCGATATTTTCCAGACCGCGGACCGCGCCATATGGTAATGCACGATTAACAGCGAACCCATGAAACACGATCGAAACAGGTTCCAGGAACGTACTCTTATTCCACGTTTATCGTACGTAATGAAGGGTGCTATCTATACATCAATGCTGGGGCCAGTGCGAGGTGGTCGCGTGCGTTGCTTTGCGCAACAGAAGTTCGAGCTTCGTCGGGACGTTAATCGATTTGCAACAGAAGAGCGATCTCATCGCGAAATCCTCGTGGAAGCTCGGTTGCAAGGCTTAATGCGCCGTTTATACGCAGCCAGCGCCGACTCGTCTATTTGCATTTAGCTTTGCATCCGCCGATTATAAAACCGTCTGCGGGATGAAACGTTGAGTGTATTGAGGTTTTTGTTTCTTTTTCTCTCTTTTTTTTTTCAAGCGAAATGTTATATGTCCATAAAAGCGATGGGGGAAAAACGAAACGTTTACTTCCTTGCGTAAGCGTGCTTTATTTTCAGTGTATGAAAGGAGCAAGAAAAGGAATGAAAGCGGGTAGATTAGTTGTTGAACGGGATACAAACGTTATTTATCGAGAGGTTGCAACGCAAAATCGCTATCCAGTGTTATGGGGATAAAGAGAAAGATCAAGCTTCCTTGTGATAAGGAATAACGGATCGGGGTTTTGTATAATTAATCAACGTAGATTGTTCGCGCTTGCAAAAATAGGAATCTTATGAGAAATAACTGGTATCCAAGCGTTTTCTATTGATCAGTATCGGTGCGCTGAGAATGAGAGGCGTATCGGATAATGTAGACCGATATTACATCCAGCGCTGGTATATTTATATATTTCCGAATGCGCTCTTTGAAAAAGTGAAAAGAAAGAAAATACGCTGATTAACGCGCGTAAATGGAAGGCGGAAAAGCGGGTGAAAATAGCACGCCCAGATGTCTGAATAATCTCGCAGTAATTCAAAAGCCGACTGCGGTTATTAGCGCTTAGGTGCGACGAAAAAGAGGCCACGATGTTTCTCGTATTTCTTCATTACCCCTTCATTACTCGATATCGAAGATAAATCAGGGCTTAAAGAGAGCGACGGGAGATTTTCGCTCTCTTGGCGATATCGTGGAATTTTCTCGATTCCACCTTTCGAAATCGGCTTCCTCATGGGCCGCTTTGCCGCCTGTCGTCTCGCAGTTATGCAATTGACACACACGTCGGCTGAGACGTGGATTATTGCCACTCTGCGCGAAAAATGAGCCGCGGTTTTAATACCCTCTGGATATCGAACTTCATATCACTTTTTGCCAGTAATTGGCACTGATCGCGAGGAATGCCGTCCCGAATGGGTATTATAGGTTGTGCTTCCTTTGCGGATGAACGTACCAATTTCTGCTGTCTTTTCGGTATCTTAATCGGTAGCGATCGGAGTCCGAGCGCGTGCAACACTTGCCCGCATTGCTGGCCAAGATACGCGAGCGCGGTACGTAGAGTTGCATCGCATTTTACGGATATCGTGCAAAGTTCGAATGCTACGGTGTAAAATCAAATGCTGAAGCACTGGACGCGATGTTGGAGAATAATATACCTTGTACTTGTCGATGGTTAATGATCATAGTAGTCAATGCTGTTGCATTCTCGATAAACAGCAACCATTCGTCGATTTCTTTTCCTAAAAGAGGTACTGAATAAAAAAAAGGAAGGGATACTTGTTGCTGCACGATTATATTTTATGAGAACAGGTCGTAGCTGGTTTTTCCTCGATGAGCAAGTAATCGCACCGCAGGCTTAGTTTTGAACACTTGGCGCGCAAGAAAATATATTACATCTCTTCTTTCGCTCGGGAGTCGAATTTAAATCAATTACTTTTTCCTGCGATCTGGATGTGGCTAGCTCTTAGATAATCATGCATACGCGAAAGTATTATGTTAAACTGCAATTACGTATCTGGACATTGACGTCATAATTTTCACCGTGGTATAACACGATTGATTATGACACAACCGCGATAGCTTGAATATCAGTTATTGCTGCTATCCAGTGTACGTCCAATCCCGCCCTTAGGGTACGTTCGATGGAGTTGGAGTTTACGTATCACTGCCCTTCCTGCAAACTCTTCTTTCTTAACACTTGAATGACCGCACATTATTTCCCGTGAGCTAGCATCGACGATTTTCTCGTTTTGAATGAAAAATAAATACATATAAGAAATTAAATATGCTTATATTAATTAACCTTGTAACCAATATATTATAAAGATAGTTTATAAAACAAGTAATATTTATTATATACCGCTCGATATATGGGACAAATCGTTTGCATTACACTCCAGAAAACTCATTTCGCTATACAAATAAGTGCTCTTTTGCTCGAAATCATGATGTGAATACCAAACAGTAATTTTTATCGATTACTATTACAATGGATAATTCTTAGAGAAAAGAGCTAAAAGCGCTAAATTTTGTTATTGGTCGCCTCAGCATCGAAACCCGAGAAATCTCGTGAGCGGTCGTTTAAGCCTTATTCACTCTCGTGGATTCAAGAGCACGTGGCGGGGACAAGCTAATCGCGTTGTATATTAGAGAATTCACGCGTACGGATCGTGTCATTGTGCATTAAACTTGACACCGGCATCTGGGCTCGTCTAAGGCGTGCGATGCACTCGCGTTATCGTCGCTCCGTTCACAGATGGCCGCGTGCATACGAATTTAAGTGCTCCGGCTTATCCGACCGTTATCCCGAGCGATACGCGGCGCTAATAACTTATCGCAAAGACATATTAGTCATTGCTCCCAGCGACGGTAATAATGATAGGCATAAGGATTTCCTTGCAAGTGCGTGCGATAACCTTGGAGTTTGAAAAAGGAATATGATTTATCAAGATTCCGCGTGATCTAAGGAGTACTTTGAAAGCCATTCATTAAGAGAGACGAGTTTCTAATCGGTATAACTATCTGTATCGCTTATACGGAACATTGATTAATACAAGAACGGGCCTTCGTAAAGAATACTGGACGCCAAACGTGTGCATAAAAAAAGAAGAGATATCGCGAGAAACTCTCGCTTTCCAAGATGGACAGATAGATTATATACAAGGGCTCGCGCGTCCATCGCGAAGGCCTGTGCTCGTGTCGAGATATGACTTGACATCGAGAAATTCGTGAAATGAGCGAATATCCATGCAGCCAACGCCAATGATCTTTGCTCGGCGCGCGGCTCTAACCACGGTTCCTACGAGTGATTTTTTCCCGTCGCCTATATCCTTCCAGGGAACCTAAAGGCTCGGGTATTTATAGGTAAAGCGCAAAAAGAATATCGGAATGTTAGTACCGCCCGCACCTGCGCCGCTCTACGCCCACAAGCGCTTGTGTCAGTCGCGCGTTTTCATTCGGATTCCATCGCCGTCGACATTCCACAAAGGGGAGATAGACACCTGTCCGTATAACGAATCGTAAGCGTAATGCGATTGACGTATCGGTTACCGCGCGCGGTGCAGCGTGTCGGGTTTACAGCTGGCCGCATAGGCGCTCGTCCTCCTACCTAACGCGATGTTTGGATAAATAAATCGAGAACAACATCTACTACTTATTCGCGGATACTTAAAAGATGGTTGGTCAACAACGGACTCGCTAAAACTCCTGTATACGTTCGCTCAAAGTACCGAGCGCACGCCTTATTACGAATATTAGAGGTAATATAATTATCATCGAAAAGCCGTGAAAGTCCACTGGAGCGAAAAGTCCGACCGCGGGCTACCTAAGTGCCGTGCTCCGTGAAAATGACTACGTAAATCCAGTGTATCTTGTGAAATCTATGAAACACGGCTATCTGTTTCAGATCGCGCGATTAGCCGGGTGTGCGCAAGGTAAAACGACGAAACGAGCAAAAGGAGATTTAAGAGTAGAGCGACGCGATATTTTTCCCAATCGCCATTCCGGCGCGATGCAAATTCCCGCGAAAGTCGATCGAGCCGAGGAGACATCCGCGGCCCGAGACGCTTAAGCGCGATATTTGGAAAGTCGTAAATATCCCAGGCGGTTCAAAGAAGTATAACGAATATCGTCCGGTACGCTGGGCATCGCGCAATAAATCTCCGGGCTGGATGTGAAATTTTTTGATAAAGATATCTCGGTACATAGCGCAAAAGAGTGACCGGCCGCTTGCATAGCCAGTCGACGGGAATGCGTCTGAGATACCATCGGGGCAGCGCGCGGCGATGTATCGATGGCAAAAAAAGAAAAAAGGCGGTTGTTAACATTCATACATCGCGCCGCACCGAACGTACGGAACTTCCCTCGGCGATAACAACGCGGCCAAGTTTAATTAGTCGAAAGTCGGGCATAAATTTCGTCCCGTCGATCCCCACTGGAAGCCACACAGCGGGATCCTTATGTAGGATACATCGTGCCTCCTGATCGCGGTGCGCTGCCACATTGTAAAGCTAAATCTGTTATTTCCCCGCGCGCTCTTCGCAATTCAATATCCGTGCAGCGATGCATAATGATACCTTGAAGAGTAAGTAACTTTCGGAGCGTCTAGGACCCTTTTCTATCGACCCAGCGCCACTCTTTCTACGATCTCCCGAGACCTTATTGCGTGATGCAATACAATAAGCAGCGGATTTACGCGAGGCGCATGAAATTCAGCGGATTGGTCATGGCGCGCTAATTAAAACGGAGAAAGCACCGTGTCCTTCAATCCTTTGATCCTGCAACTTCGCGACACTGATTCGCGTAAGGATAGAGGAAGGAGGCATTAAGAAACGTTTGCCTCGAAGTCCTCGTAATGGCGTGCGGGGTAATAAAACGATGGATCGCTCGTTGCGATCGTTCGGCCCCGTTGTACATTTCTAAGAAAGGGATCGATCTAAATTGCTTAAGGTGGTGGCGATCGTTAAGCCGTTATGCACTTTTATGTAAATCGAGCCGGTGCGCCTATCGACCGGCTCCGACGTAATCCGCGGAGGCGATAAATTTCAGCCGTGAAAACCAAGCGACATTAACGTCGAGCCGGCGCTTTCAAAACTGATCGGAGACCCCCAGGTTTGCCGGGTCAAACTAATGGGCTTTGAGAGTTTAATTTGCCGGGCATCATCCGGCGCAAATTAATTTGCGAAAAATCCCCCGAGAAATCAGCGGGGAAAGGTGCGAGTGAAATACGCACCTGACGCGCTTAATTGCCTCGCTTAGAAATCGCAGCTGCCCTCCTCGCTTTATCCGTCATTCTATTAGCCGCGCGAAACTTGTCGCTGCACCGCATCCTTCCAAATCGGTAGCTTAATCAGGGCGCGGCATGGCCGCCCAAAGACAATCCGGAAAACAATAAGATACAGAACACGAACTCCTGGATTTCGAAATGCAGCGCGCAGGATTGTGTTTTACGAGGCCCCAAGAGTGGTATCGCGCTTTGCTTTATGGTCGCGCTGAAATTATTAAATTGAGGAATACGAGCGGGCAAGAAGTTAAGAACCTTGAGAAGCGAGGATACTCGTGTCCCTACTTCGATCCGGCGCCTTTCCAATGTTTATAGAGTTGTTGCCGCATGATTCTTACATTGTCTGGAAATTCTTTTACCGCCGTTCTTAAGCGAGATCTAGTTGGGACTTACGTAGCGCTCTTACTCAGTCCCACCCACGTTACTAAGGAGTTTTATGGCGGACAAATTATTTGGATACAGGGTGTAGTATATTTTGTCGAGTAGAGTCGATCGTCGATTATGTGCCGTTGCGCAACTCCGATTGGTCGGTGCGCTCTGTTATAAGGAGGCTCAGAATTATGCCCGGTTTTACGTTATTCTCGAAGCGTTGCTTCAGCGACCTTAAGCACGATGTCGACTGCATTACAAGCGCGATATCGCGAGTATAATATAGAGTGGGCCATTTAAAAGTTTGTTTTTAAAATCGCTATAAAATGAGTCTGCATCGATATTTGAAACAACAATTATTTTTATCGCGAAGGTTGGAGTCTCCGATTTAAGAATGAAAGGACAGACCGGCTGTTTAAATTTAAAGCAAATCGCTCACACCAGTCTTGCCATATCCTATAATTTAAAAACAAATCAGTAGATGGCCCACCCTATATATTCGAATCCCTCCGTGCTTCTACTCTGATGCGTGGAATTATTTAGTACCGGACTTTCCACGTTGGACGAAGTACGATGGAAATGCACGTTGCTGGGTATTAGGGACATCGTGGTGGTGGTATTATTTATCGTACAGTGTACGGGCTGGGTATTGTGCCGTGGCGTATTGCAAAAAATAAACATCAAGATTGGAGTTCAACTAGACACTGTCACTTTCATTAATCGCCGTTACGTGAACCGTATAAAAGCATCGTCATGATCGATTTCGAAACACTTGTCGATATTACCGCGAATGACTTTTACTCGACGTTACGCCGATTTATTTATTCGTATCGCGCGTTACAGGCGCCTTTCCTTTCGGATAGAGATAGCCGTGTAATCTCAAGCATTCGATATAACTATCTTAAATCGCGGCGACGCACTTGTACTCTGATTATCGGACGCGCTTCCAAGGCAATTTCAAACCACAGACAGGACGTCTTCACCACGGTTTATCTCGGTATTCGATCCCCTTTTGCGCATCAGAGCTATCCACGGCTGCTCAAAACCGCAGAATATTTTACGGAGGAATTAGCAGTCGTGAAATTAACCAGATACATTTAGAAGATATTCTTGGATCGTTATAAATTCCAGACGAGCTCGAATCAAATTATCGCGGGCCTAAGATACGAGAGATTAGAGGGAGAAACAAGAAGGCGAACCACCTTGGGAATAGTCCGTACGAATCTGATCGCGGTTAATAATAGAAAATAGAAAAAGCGGGGAGCAGCGATAGAAAATAGAGATCCCGAGCGGATGTGCGGAGTAATAATCATGGTTAATTCACCAATCTGCATTAGCCGTGTAATGCATCGTGACAATCTCGATCACCTGTATTCGTTTGTTGATTCCTTGCCATAAGCTAGAAAAAAAAAAATCTGCGTTATTGCGCGAAACGAAAGCGTTGGGGAATAAAAAATGCGCTTTCAGTATATCCAGCGCTAAAGGTGGCACAAGATATCGCTTAGAAGCGCACTTTCCTCTGCGGTTGTGGTTAGCTCGTTTGCAAACGTGTCCTGCCACTATGTAGCGCGTTCCAATGATCGGGATACGATGCTCTGGGTTCTGGTTTCACCGCGATCGCATCGCTTATCCCGCGATTCATTAATTTAAAATCACCATCGCACTTTATTAACCGAAATCCACAATCCAATCGGCTGTCCGGCCCGCTGAAATTTTATCTCGCCTTTTTTTAACCTCGGGCCGAGTACCCGCTCTCATTTTTCATCATTACACGGGCCACAGTGACAAACCCTCCGATATCTCACTTGTCATGTCACTACACTCTATGTTCCCAATCAATATCATTATTTCTCTAGCCCGCGCTCCGAAGTACGAAATAAATTCCGAGCATAGCTCGGGCGGATCGTTGCGAAACGGAGGTAACGCATTGCACCCCGGAGGGTCTGATATTACAGGCCGTCCTCCGACATTAACAGTCAGACGCCCAACACCAGACACGATTCCCGCCTCGTCGCGAATCCTGATCAGGATTCTGATGTAATTTCACCCCCACCTTGAGCAAAAGTGATTTTTCTCCTGCCATTTGTATCTTTGTTGTTTCCTACGAAACTTCATACATGTTACTGTAAAATTATATATACAGATAAATAATATTGTTTTAAAATCGCTAATTATTTGCTTTGAAACGAACTTCTGGCTGTGTTGGGGTTGTGGTGATGAAGTGAATAGGGGCTGGGAGTTCCAGGCTAAAGATTCAAGTTCAAATCTCGTCTACCACCGATATATCGATAGAATGATTTACGCTCTGGGGTAAAATCACGGAGAATCTCAAAAAAAAACACCCTCTTATCGAGCACAGCAATGTTTCTGTTCGAACTTAAGTTATCGCGCTAATTTTCAATTTCCCCACTAAGTTCCATATAATATACATGGAATTATGCTTCACATTAATCAGTCGCGCGTTCGACACACTACAGTCAAGCCAGTGTACCTCTATGTAAACCATGCCAATCCCCAACAGTATTATCAAAACGAATACAACCTTAACAATCCCCCAAAAACAACCCACCGATCATTCCCTCCCCAAGTTCACCATCAAACAACCTTAACTAACGAATACAACCTTAACCAACGAATACAACCTTAACAATTCCCAAGAATCATTCCCTCCCCAAGTTCACCATCAAACCAGCCACCCTGCGCACTTCTCCCCCAGCCCTCTCCTATCTCTCCCGCCACGCTCCTGGTCCCTGGGCTAAAACGGCCAGCTGCACCTGCAGGATCCGATCTAGAAAGGAAATTGGCGCGTTACAGGCCACGACTGCCGGTCGTGAAAGTCCGAGCGGGACAGCCTTGTTCGCACGGTCCTGCCAGGGAATCGCGCGGGTGATCGTGGCCCCAGGGGGAGGGGGCCTTTTCGAGCCGATGACTCGTCAGACGTGACGTTTATCGTCGAATAACGGATACGCGGCGCAAACCTGGGCGGGTGTAAGCGCGTGTCCTTCGACAGGCGCGCTCACTGGCGGTAACGGATATATGCGGAGCCGGGCGAATTCGACGCTGGAACGCACGGGGGCGAGGGCGTTAAAAGCCGCGCAGCTCCTTTCACCGTGGCGGAACAACGGCGCACGCTACGGGCGGATCGGCTAACGAGCGCTCTCGAACGTGATTCACGATCGGAGCTGATCGAGGCCCGGCACGAAGTCGGATCCACCGACGGGGGCCCTCGTGTCTCCCGGAATCGCGGAAACTGTCGAGCTCGAGACCGAAGGGGGGATCGTTAATCGCTCTTATGGCTCGAATCTGGCTGCGATCGTTTATTGGACTGGGGGAAGGATATTGGGCACTTTGGGTTTTTCGCAATTCGCAGCATCGAAGGAGGAGGAGGAGGAAGATTGAATTGTAGCCCTCTCCGGTCCGTTTGTCACGCTTAATGGATTGTCCGCTTGTCAGGCTCGCCTGCGAGGAACGATCCGTGTACAAAGGCGACTTTTTCTCCGTGGATAAACCCGAGGGTATTAAGGATAAATGCGCTCTTAAGTGATTCTGGTGTTGCTGAAGCATTGCTT
Source organism: Ampulex compressa (assembly GCA_038496175.1). NCBI lineage: Eukaryota > Metazoa > Arthropoda > Insecta > Hymenoptera > Ampulicidae > Ampulex > Ampulex compressa. Next base: position 93,402 of record JBCFXI010000631.1, read on the forward strand.
TACACGCTTCTTGGCGCAATTGCGCCGATACCGTGTCTGGGATACGCGGCCCGAGCTTGGGAGGGTTTGGTGGAGGGATAAGGAGGATGTTAGGTCCGAATGCTGTAACCGTGTCTCAAGGCGTCTATGTAGATGGCTGAAGCTGAAGCTGATGCTGAGGCGTTGCTTTGTACGCTTCTTGGCGCAATCGCGCCGATACCGTGTCTGGGATACGCGGTCTCAGGTTGGGAGGGTTTGCTGGAGGATGTTAGGTCTGAGTGCTGTAACCGTGTTCTAAGGCGTCGATGTGGAGCTTCCTTCTTTTCCCTCTTGGATACTTCCGAGATATCCAAGAAGCTTTTGTATTGATTAAAAATCTTCCTGTCCATGTATATATATAATACATATGTATTTTTTAATTCCCGTCTTATTCGTATATATTTTTAATGAGATCCAAGCCGAGATTTTGCACGATCTCCCGCGGACGAAATATTATATATCGCAACGTGCCTGCGTTATTTGTCGTACCGGAACGAAATTGTACGTTCCGGCATCGACGTATTCCCAATCACTTTCTATAAGCTTATTGGTAAAATAAATACGCCACGACGGAAAATTACGGTGCGAGGGTAGTTACGATGCAATTTTCGTGCCATTACGTTACGCAAAATGTATATCATTTTGTTCGACGGGCCCCCGTACCTCCTCCCCCCCCCCCCGTCCCTCGGTCATAGGCGAAGGAATTGAAAACAGAAAATGATTTTGTACGTGGCCGATCGCCGAAAGAAAGTGATCCGCTTGCCGCGATAAGCTTCCAGTGAAAATATCGAATCTGTCATTATGTAGAAAGGCAAATCGACGAGCAACGTCCAGCGCGGTCCTTCGGTTCTTTAATGCTCTCTCCGCCAGAATTGCCGGCTATTACGCTATTTAGTACTCCCGCGTTAGATTCCATTACAATTCCTAGTACGTTCCCGCGCTGTAACTCGTAAGCGGTAAAAGCTCGGCTACGATTACCGCGACGATAGATCAACATTGCCACCGATGGAGATTACGTGCATGCGTATCGAGAGGCACGATGCATGCATTAATTACCTCGGCCAGGAACTGGCGCGCCGTGTACCGGACGCTTTCCATCGGTTGCGTAAGAAAAATTTAATCTCAATTATCGCCGAGCCGAAAAAGATTTTTGATTGGGTTTTGTATCGTGAGAAAAGTGTATTTAAGAATGGGCGATTTTTGGTGTAACAGAGGAGGATAGTTTTAATTCTGCATCTGGTTTTGGTAGCTATTTTAATTATTTGAGTCGCGCACCAGTGTCAAAAATGATGATTATTCGTACAAAATGTCGAGCAAAATTCTAATTCCACCAGACCGGATGGAGAATTATAAATATAATACTCGAACACGTACTATATTAGACTAAGAATCACCTAACAAGCAGCAAGGAGGTTAAGTCTACGATACCAATAAAAAAATACATCCTTCGCTAACCTAACTTTTTTACGCGTTCACCATAATCCATACGCCTACCTTATTTACTAGCCGATCAAAGGAATGATAAGATAAGGTAACGAGAGACATTAGTCTCGTCGATCTTCCAGAAAAATACGCGTTGATCGACACATTGAATAAGAACGAAATGCTCGATAAATATTTCAGTTCCACGTACGGCTGAACTTCGAGCTGTTCGCGTGCAAATCCTTGTATTCGCCATAGTGGCGGCTTATCCACGCTTTTAATGTGTAATCGCTTATAACGCGCCGGCTGTATAATACATTACCGATTCAACCAGCGACCAGGCTAGGTCGGTCCTCGATCGATTGGAGCCAGCCCCGGAATTATTTATGGTTCACTTGCTTATGTATAATATGATTCTATCGGCAATAACTTTTACTTTCACGAGCGGAGAATGTTTGTCGTTACACGCTAATTCTCGCAGCCGTTCCGCGGCCCCTAGGAAAATCTATATAATCTCGCACGAAAGGTATGCTAAACCGGACGATAGACGCCATTATTCGCGATACACTCGAGCAAAACCGCGCCCGATTTTTTCCTACGATTTCACGAGGCCTTCGAAACCCTTTGCAACCGTGCAACGCTCTCCGAAACTCGTTCCACGCCATGAATCGCGGCTCTCGGAGCATTTAAAGCCAGAAGGGAGGATGTCGAAGAAAACCACCCTCTGTGCTTCGAATAAACACATTCGCCTCATCCGCGAGTCTCGTTCAAGTTTAAATTTACTCCTGAAAAGGTACAACTGCACGAAGGAAAATCGACATTGAATAATATATAAGAAGAAATTGAGATGACTAAATACGTGGAATGAATGAAGAGAAATGAAGAATAAGAAATTGAACAACGCGCTGGAAAACGGTGTCAAAACAATTCGAGAGAGTCCAAACTCCGGATGTTAAGAAGTGTATTTTAGCAGTCAGAGGAATTCGATGGCGACGACATCGCGGTGACAGAATCTTTTGACGGTTAGCACAAAGAACAAGGAGTGGACATGGGTTCTTGTCAAGTCACCGTCACACCGCGGCTTCAATGTCAGATCGATATTGTCGAAAGTACGTGATCGTTACATGCCACGTTGATCACCTCTGGCGAGATTAGCGTTGTCGTTACACGGGGCGTTGAAGGATCGAGCTGGAATGCGTGGAGCATTTGGACGAAGGCCGTAGAGCGTTCGACGACGGGATCGTGAGTTGAAATATTTACGTTGTACCAGTGACATTGGCCGGGGGCTATGCTCTCAAAGGAACAGGAAAATCGTTTGAAAAATGATAAGGAAGATTTTGGTTGATTGCGGGGTAACTCGTTATGTCACTCACTTGGAGGTTACGCGCGACAGATATTACATGGACTCGTCGATCCTGTTTTTCCTCGACGGGAAGAAATATCCTGATCGGTCTATAATATTTAAATGCACATACATATATATACATATATATATATAGAAATATATACGTAGAAAGAGAGGGAGAGGGGGGAGGGGGGAGAGGGGGAGGCGTGAGGCGAGACAAGACGCATCGCGAAGAAAGAGGAGATAGGAGAGAGCGGAGAGGGATGGAGTAAGGCGCGGAGGTCGGGTGGTCGGCTCGAGGCAGCGGGAAGGGGGAAACGGAATGGAATGACTAACGCGCCTCCAGAATCGAGTTCTTTTGAAACGTTCCTCGACGCCATTTCGCCATGACTATGGATGGCGAAGAATAGTTTTGGCGAACTACCATCGGGAGCCCGGTCGGCCAACCGCTCGGCGGGTGGCGCCGTTCAGGAGCGATTCTTCCGGCAGGCTTTTTAAGGCGCATCAGGTCGGTGCGGAGGCTTCCAGGAGTAAGCCGTAGGGTGCTCGAAAGAGGCACGCGGCAACCGACGAGGCGCACAGCCGCGTCGTCTTCGCCGACGGCCACCACCGTCGTCGCGCTCCGTCGCCGGTGGCGATGACGGTGGCGAGGAGGAGGGTGAGCGCGAAGCGGGCCGTCCTGGCGGGCACGAGTCGCGAGCGAGTCGCGAAGGGGCGAAGGAGGGCCGGTGACGGGGCGTTCGCGGCGGTAGGAAGAGCGCGCGACGCGAGGAGCGACCTTGGTAGAGAGGAATCCGGTCCGACAAGACCCATCGACGCAAGACGCCGCCGCGGCGCTCCGTTTCCGACGTCTTCTCCTTCGGTTCGACGAGCAAATTGTCCTACCCCGTTCTGCCGATTTCCTATCGAGGGATGGCCCGAATTTGGCAGGGCGCTCTGGAAAGTAGCGCGGAAACGCAACGTCCCTGGGCGGTTCGAGTCGCGCGCCACCGGGCCACCGGAGGCCACGTTGGGCCAGGGCGCGTTCCGAGGGCCCTTCGGAGGAAGGAGCGCCGAGCGGCTGAGACTTCGCAGGGCCGCAGAAGAGGCCCCGCGACGCGTCGCTCGAAGCGAGTCGTCGAGGGCAAGGGCGAGGCGCGGGGTGGCTGCGGCCGGACTATTCCCCGCGCTCCTCCCGCGCTCCTCCCGCGCTCCCTCGCCGACTCGAGCCTAGACTAATCCCGCGCAATTACCGCGCCGCGATCGGCCCTCGGGATCCGTCGGTCAAGGGCACGCCTCCAGGCCGACACCCATGTTTCCCCCGACGCCCGTCCTCGGATCTCCGGACCTTGCATATCGGCCCTTTCCGACTTGGCGGCATCCCGCGGACGATGCCGCCCGAAAGGAGCGAGGGAGAGGCGAGGTGGTCGAGTCTCCGGGTGGCGATCGGCCTCGTCGAGGCGGCGGAGGGTCGCGCGCGAGGCGAGTGGCGGCCGCGAAGGAAGGACGGCGCGGCGCGTTATCGCGGCTCGCCGGCTAACTACGGGTTAGGAAGCGGCGCGGTGCGGCGGCCCGAGTGGTCATTGGCCGATCAACAAGTGGCTCATGATTTTGTCAGCGGCCACCCGGCGCGGTCTACCGCTAAACCACTCCGCCCCTTGCCCCGGATACCTCGCGTTACCTATACCGGCGCGCTAACGCTGGAAAATCCGAGCCATTATCCGAAAGCGAGACGGGCGCGCGCCGCGCGGCACGCGGCAGGCGGCAGGCGCCACGAGCCGCGCCGCAGCCCCCTTCGCGCTCCTCCCAAGCGATCCTTTCGCATCCCGCCGACGCGATCGCGCCCGCTCCATCGAGGAGGAGAGCCACGAGGATTTGTCGGCCGATACTCCGGATCTGCAGGGAGTACGAAAAATACCATCGCGCGGATGTGGCGATGGCCGATCGCCGAAGGGTTTCCGTCCCGGTGGAACCGAGCGACGAAGCTGCTTCGGACCGGTAGGACGTTCGCGAGCAACAAGTGTCGCGGGGCCGCTCGGCTCCGAGGGGGAAGCGGCGGAGAGCGATCGGTCGCGAGGCTTCGCTCGCCCTTTCCGATCGCATCCCCTCGCGCTCGAGCGTCGGCCGCGAGCGAGAGAGGAGTCCGAGCCGCCCTCGCTCCTCGCTCCTCGCTCCTCGCTCCTCGCTCCTCGCCCCCGAGGCCACCCTCGTCCACCCGTCGTGTCTTTACCGGCAAAGCTCGTCGCGTCTTATCGGAAGTTGGCCCCAGCTGGACGCCCTCGGGCTTCCAGCTCCTCTGCGCTCCTCGCTCCTCGCCCGCTCCGACCTTCCGAGGCTCTAGGCCCTTGGCCCTTGCCGATGCGGCTCCCTCGCGGTTCCGAGGGACCGTCGGGGCACCGGTACCGCCGGCAACTCGCGTGTCCCTCGAGACTGACCGGGCTGCCAGCCCTCGCTCCCGCTCGCTTTTGCCCCCATTTCGCCCGGTCAAAGACTCGGTGGTAGCGTTGCGAGCGATCCGAAGGAAGGTCCAAGCGCGCCGCGAAGAGGCCGGATTCCCGATTACGAATCTCGAGGCGTTTTTCAAAACAAGCTCGTTATTTCAACTCGTATCTCGATGTCCCTCCCCTAGGATCGATGGATACACGAATGTGGAGCGTATCGACGGACGCGAATGCGCGGCCGTGTGCGTTGGCTCGTATCGCGTATACGCGTACACACATTTTCATGCCTTTTCAATCTACTTTTATTCATTCTTTTATGGATACCTACCGGGGCTCGCCTTTCATTTTGTTTCAACGGAGGAGAGGCCCGGATGAAAAGTTGAAACGAGCGGAGAAGGAAAAGAGTGGAAATAAACGGGCGCGCGCTGGAATAGAGGGGGCGGAGGTGGGGCCGGGGCCGGGGCTGGGGCAGGGGCTGGGGCAGGGGCTGGGGCAGGGGTCGGGACGGGAGCGGCGGCGGAGGTAGGGTTGCGGCTCGTGGGTGACGAGGAAGAGGAGGAAGGACACGCGCGCGGTAGGAAACGGCAGACGGGGAAACGTTGAAGTATCGGAGAAAGCCGGGCGGGGGGAGCGGCTGGAGATGGAAGCACAGGTGGAGGCGGGGGAGAAGGAGTACAGGGTCGTTACAGTTGGCCAAGAAGAGGAGGGCGAGGAGCAGACTCGCGGACCGCGGCGCGGGCGAGGTGGGGGCGGCGGTGAGGTCGGAGACGGAGACGGAGACGGAGACGGAGGCGAGGGTCGCGGGGTCCGAAGAGGAAGAGGAGCGGGTGGTTGCGGGACCGCGGAGGTGGGGAGGGCGGGGGGGGAGGGATTGGGAGAAGAGGAACGCGGAGGTCGGGGTTCGTCCTTTCGAGTGGAAGAAGCGCGCGAGGTACCCACCACCGAGCAACGATGCGGTCGGCCAGAAATGCCTCTTCCCCGAGAGAGCCGGACTCCCGATGGATCGGCGCGGCGCTCCGGCGCGATCTGCGAGCGGCCGGGGGAGGTTCGGCGAGGTGGGCCCGGCAGGTTGGAGCGCGCCGCGCGACGCGAGCTCCCTGCCTCGCGGAAGGCGAGAGGACGCGGCGCAGGGAGGTTGGGGAGGTTGGGGGGGGGTTCGAGCGTATCTTTGATCGACTGACCTTGTAGGAGTACTGGTCCAACATCTTGCAGACGTCGACGTCGGTGCCGAGGATCGAGTAACCGGCGTCCATGCCGGCGCCGTCCCGACGCTTCTTCTCGCCGCCTGGAAGGAGCGTTGGCGTGAATGAAGGGCGAGGAGGGCTAGGGGCAAGGCGCGCGCGTCGAGTGCCTACCGAACAAGCTGATGGCGATCGCGCCGACTATACCGTCGCTCATATCGCAGGGGGGCCGATGTCGTTGCTCTTGAGGCGTTACACTCGGCGACAAAGCTCGCTGCACACCCGACTCTCGCGCCGCGGGCCGATACACGAGAAACTCTTCGAGCGCGCCTTCTCCCTCGATCTCGCGAGCGTTACTTCCTTGCTCGAGGACAGAGCCGCGGACATAATCCCGGCAATCTCGGAGCGATCGCGTCGGCCGGCATCGATCGTCGCGAGACGCGATCATCGAATGCTCGCGCTGGCTGGACCGACCGAGGCCGCAAAGGCGTCGCGGCGGTCGGCAGACATCGCGCTCGCCCCTCGCCGCACCCGCGCCCGCGCCCGCACCCGCACCCGCACCCGCACCCGCACCCGACCAGCGACCGATCCGCGCGCTCTGTTCTCGCGGCCGCCACGCGACGAACGTCGTCGGTCCTCGTCGCGAGCGCGCCTTCGCGAGGCACCAGAGTTATTCCTCGAGGCGAGGGAGAAGAGGCGCGCGGCACGTGGTCGGGGCCGACGATGGGCCGGTGGCCGAGCCGCGAGCCATCGTCGAGCGTCCTCGCGCTTCTCGGAGGGCCACGAGGAAGGAGGAGAAGAAGGAGCAGGAGGAGGAGGAGGAGGAGGAGGAGGAGGAGGAGCAGCAGCAGCGACGTGGAGCGAGGAGCGCGGTGCCGATGCTCGTGGCGGTGCGAGGCCGCAACTGGTGCGCCGCCGGCGGTGGCGGCAGCGCTTGCGAGAGAGCGGACTCGCGCGGTGGCGTCGGCAAGGCTGCTCCTGCTCGGCGCACGGGCCGCGAGCGGCCGGTCGCTCTCCTCTCGTTGGCGCGCGACTGCGCCCTCCGCGGCTCGGCCGATCGACGGAAAGCGCTCGCGAGAGGCTGCGATCGCGCCGGAGAGAGAGTTAGGTTAGGTCGCGGGAGAAACGCTGGCCCGACGACGTGCCCTCGCGATAACCGTCGCGGATGCAATGCGCGCGAGAGGTGGCGCGGTTCGCGAGAGCCCGGTACGCATCCGCCGCCTGCCGCCGACTCCCTTCTATTCCCTTCTATTCCCTTCTATTCCCGTCTATTCCCCGCGGCCCCACTCCGGCCCTCCTCCCACGCCCGCACGTGCGTGCGCACGTGTAGGTGCACGTGTGGACGATAGGACGCACGGCGCGAGCGTGCATTTTTCGCGCGGAGCCATACCTCGAGAACTCGTCCGACGAGTGCCTCTTTCCTTCTCTCTCGCTGCGCGCGCCTGCCGGGAACGCGTACGGCCCGCGTCGCTCCGCGGCTAGCCCCTGGCTCCCTCCTGCGCCGCCCCTCGCCCCACGCCCCGCGCCTCCTGCCGCTTGCCTCTTACCTCTTACCTCTTACCTCGTACCGCGTACCACGTACCTCGTACCTCGTACCTCTTACCTCTTACCTCTTTCCTCCTTCCTCTTACCGCTCCGGCGCCCATCGCCATCGCCATCGCCATCGCCATCGCCATCGCCATCGCCATCGCTCCTCTTGCCAATGCCATTTCGCCACCGATCGGGCCCGTCTCTCGCCGCCTATCGCGCCTGCAGCGCGACTCCCTTTTTCCTACTCGATCCTCCACGGCCGGTCGCATCTACGTTCGTCCATATCGACTAGGCCACGCGACCCTTGGACGGCCCTCGAAACCCAGCCCGGCCGAGATTCCTCGATCGACCGGAAAGGATCTTTCGATCGAAAGACGCGCGGAGGACCGACGGCCGAGCGGAAGGCGCCTTGGAATTTTAAAGATCGCCGCGCGACGCCCGTCCCGAAGTCACGGGCGAGAGCTGCAGGCGTGCGATCGGATGGGGATAGCGGGACGGACGAGAGAGAGAGAGAGAGAGAGAGAGAGAGATCGCGCTCGTCGTCGCTTTACGCGCCTCACGGATAGGACAGGGCCGATCGTGGGAGCGGAGCTGGACGACGCGACCGACCTTCGCTTTCCGCGAAGCCCCCACCTCCGGGCCATCCCCTCGCTCGAGTAAGAGGGTTTACGTCGGATCGGCCGAGAATCGTCCACCGGCAGAAAAATACTCCTTCCTTCCCAAGGTCTCGCGGGAAGCGCGTTCGCATCGACGGCACGAGGCATCCTTTACGCGCGACTCACCTCCCAAATCGCACCCCTCCGATCTCCTTCCTTCCCGATACTCCCCGACAGGCGCGAAGGTATCTTCGAGGACGAGCACGGGCCGTTCAGGGGCGCGCCGATCCGGGCGAGGCACCGAGTCGGATGCTGGCCGAATCGGCGGAAAGGGCGACCCATCCATGGAAGCGGAGCTAACGTTACGTTTTTTCCTGCATAAGAGACTCGCTCGAGTCTGCCTTGCCTGGCAAATTTCCTCCCGCCTTACGCCCTCGCCCTCGCCCTCGCCCTCGCCCTCGCCCTCGCCCTGCACCCTGCGTCCTCGCTCGCAACCACCCGCCACCCGCCGGCCTCCCCGCCCACCCCACCCTCCGCCGCCGCCGCCGCCGCCGCCACCGCCCCCGCCTCCGCCACCGCCTCGCGGCCCGCTCCCCGCGCCCGTCTCACGACACCCATTTGCGCGAACGTTACAAATGCGCCTATAGATGTACGCGCGCACGGCATACAAGGTGTACACGTTCGTCCGCCAAAGTATGGTACATACGTTCAGACTTCCGAGTCTCGTTGAGCGCGCGCATATCCCACGGGAATCAATATCCGCGTGTACCGTACTTCTCCTCCTGCCCCCTCGAACGAGGAGCGCTCCTCCGCTCGCGGTATCCCCTCGAGCGCGCCCCCGCCCGCCGCCCCCGGCCACCCCGGCCACCCCGGCCCCCACGGCCCCCTGCGCTACCGGCCGACTCGCCGCGGCCGCTGTCTTCCTCCCCCTCGGCCGGCGGGGGCCCCTACGCGCGGAGCTGCACCTTCTTCGGTACCACATCGGCGCGTCGCTCTCGCCATCCGCCTCTGATAAACGTGATTTCGAGAAGGGGCAGAGCGGAGTACGGCCGCCTACCTCCCACGGCAGCACCCCTACGGGCTCGGTTCCCGTTCTCCTGTCTCCTCCACTTCCACACCCCATCCAACCACCGCTACCCGTGCCTCCTCTATCAACTTGCACCGCGTCAACCTTCCCCTCGCCTCCCCAACCTCCTCCCTCCCTCCCACCCTCCAACCCCTCGCCCCTCGCCACTCCCCCACCTCCGCCCCCACCCCTGCCCCTACCACTCCTGCAGCTACCTTTCACCCAAGTCGACGCACAACTACAAAACATTCAATTTGAACGTAAAGTAAAAACGAAATGGATTTTCCAGGGCTGGTACAGTCGCCTCCGAAAGCACTCTCCTCCCTTTCTCGCTTAACCGTAGGCGCGGTCCCTCCTCGATACGCACCTTTCGACGCGCCCATCGGCCGCCAGACGTTATACGCGGATTTGCCACCGCGTATTCTCGAAGCGCGGAGTCGAGAAGTCTCGAAGATCGCCCCGTCTTCGCCGCGATGCTTCGCCGAGCCTGCCGATTACAAGAACCTTGTAGTAGGAGGCCGAAAACTGTCGGAAGATCCTCATCCTGCTCGGCCGATCGCCCGCTCGGCCGCTCGCCCCCTCGGTCCTCGACTCTTCGGCGCGAATCCCGTCCAAACTCCAAAATCGGTCTACGACTCAAGGCCGTAAACTAACGGGGGCGTTGGCCGCGATCGCGATAATATTTGGTTCGGCCGCTAGTCGTTATAAGGCTCGATGGAAGGATGGATTTGACGAGGCCGAAGGGAGGTGCGCGAACACATCGCGCGTGCCGATGGTTGCCCACGCATCGCTCTCCTCCGTACACCTACCACTCTTCTTCGCCCCTATGCCGACTTTTTCGATCGCACAAATTAGATAAACTCGAAGAACGAGCCCAAGGAAGATGGTGCGATAGAGTGGTAGCTTTGCGCTGAGAACAGCTTGGATCGGAGGAGACGCCGAGGGTGAGGGGGCAGCGAGCGCAGAAACATCGGGGGGAGAGGGAGAGAGAGGGAGAGGGAGAGGGAGACGAGAACGGTTCTGCTTGCCACCTGCCAGCCTCGAATCGCAACCGGAGACTCTTCCCGAAGATTGGGTTCTCCAGGTTCCTGGACATTACCTCGTGCGTGACCATCCCCTCGATCTCTCGCTCCCACGTCTCGCCCCGGCCCGCCGCATTCATCCCACGACCCCGTCTCGTTTCATCCGCTCTCGATTCATCGCTCTTTCAGCTTTCGACGAATTATCCCCGACGATCGTTTCAAAATCGCCGGCAGAATGCAACACCTCCCCCCCCCCCCCCCCAACTCTGGCGCGGGGTACACCTATCCCGAACGTACACGCGTCCTCGCCAGTCGACCAACTCGGATACGTAGTTGGATGATCGAGGAAGAAGGCGGAGTGCATCGTGCAGGCGTGCCGTTGATCGAAGAACATCGATTCCTCGATCTTTGCTTCGATATGAACGTCCTTCGAGGATCGACGCGGCCGCTTTTTTGTGCGAAACGGCAAAAAAGGAGGATTCGCTCGATCGAGCTCCGGTTAAGGCAATTGCGGATCGTGACAATCACGAGCAGCGTAAAACGGCCGGCAGGTTCGACGAGAAGGCCGCGTTGCTCGACGGTGAATCGAGAAGGATCGCTTACGTTTGTCCCATGCTTCGTACTTTTGTTTGCCTTCATCGTATCCGCGGTATTGATCCGCCGAGTTTCGGAAAGTAAAATGGGTTATACCCCCCGGATCGTATGGGAGCTGGCGGGCGAAGGATGAAGAATGGAGAACGAGCGGCGAGAGGGGGCGGGAGGGAGGCGGGTGCGGGTGCGGGTGCGGGCGTGGGGTGGCTGGGTGTGGGGGAGGGAGAGAAGAAACCGAAGGAGGAGTTGTAGAGAGAGAGAGCGAGAGGAAGGTGGAATGGGCGGGTGGGTGGGTGGGTGGGCGGTGGATATACGGGAGGCCGGTGGAACAGAGTTTACAAAGTTCCGAGATTCAAGAGCGTTCCTCTCAATACGCCAAGTTTGCGCAAACAGAAACTCGGAGAGACGGATAATGTCGCGGATAAATCAAGGAAATTTGATAAATCAACGGCGTTGGGAGTTCCGTTAATTATGCTTTACGCTCCCAAGAGCGCGAAGCGCGAGGAAGGAACCTCTCGATGTTCTCGCCCTCTCCCCGCGATCTCCCCTCGACCCTCGCTGCCCAATTCCCGAAAGGAGCGGCACTCTCGCGATGAAAAGACTCCGGAGAGTTTTCCAAGCCGCGGCTCAAGCCGGACCTCTGCCGCCCCTGCCTCGCCAACGCCGCGCCGGTAACTCGATTTACCGCGCCGCATCTTCCCCCCTCGCGCGCGCCGCCGGCCGATCGAACGGACGTGTGCTCGCCAATTCTTCGATCCAAACCGCGCTAAAGATCTTCTCGGTGTACGGCCAAACTCGAGTTATGGATGGCGAGAGAGAGACAGAGAGAGAGAGAGAGAGAGAGAGAGAGGGAGAGTGACACTCGTAGTGACACTCGCGTATAGGCACTCTCGCTCCTCGCTGCCCAAGCCTTTTTACCATTTGGTACAACGTTTCGCGCGGTGAAATAATCCTTTTACCTTTCAAACGAGTCCTTCTCGACCGCGTTCGTGTCTTCGACGCGGTACGTGTAAAGCTGTGAGCAATATCCTGGGCCGCGCGGCAGCATCCTGATTCGCGTGCGCTACCTGCCTACTTCCCAGGAGCCTACGTCGCGCTTCCGAACCTACCGAAACTCGCTCTACGAATCTGCCAACCCAACGTCCAACTACATAACCAGCCGACCGACCGACCGACCGACCAACCGACCGACCGACTGACCGACCGACCGACCGACCGACCGACCGACCGACCGACCGACCGACCGACCGACCGACCTGCCAACCCACCGTCGACCAGTCGACCAACCTGCCTACGCGCTGCCACCTTATCCGGCTCGAACACTTTCGCGCCAAATCCAGATATGAGAATCCTTTCAGGTTGGACGGAGGGTCTGTCTTGGCGATTCCACCTATTATTTGCATCCTAGCTTCCCTCGATGCACGTCGCGTACCATCCTTTTTTGTTCGCGTCTGCCGTTCCCGCGATACGCATCGCATCTTGGTTTCCCTGCACTGGGTCAAGCACCCTCTCTTCTGCCACTCGGCTTATCCTCTCTGCTTGCCAACGCTTTTCCATCGTTTCATTCTCTTTTATTGCTTTTTGCGTCTAACCACCTCTTTTTACATCGGGTATTATTACTTTTCCCCTTCTCTCCTTGCAATCATTCCGCGTTTGTTCTTTCATCCTCGTTGATAAAGACGAAAGTACGTCCACCACACGCGCATCGTGCTAACCACTACCAAAGGTAGAACGAGTATCCTACGAGCGAGTGTAGAACGTTATCGCGACGCGTGTTTCAATTGCCTCGGAAGATACACGTGCACGCGCACGGGCGCGCGTCGTTTATTTCGTGGCTCCTGCAGAGTATTAATGCAAATAGCATTTTGAACGGAGCACGGAGATTTGGTACCGCGTTAGACACTAATTTAGATTTGGAAACGAAGATATGGCATTACGCTTGGTACGTTAAAATAGCATAGCAAGATATTGCGAAAAATAAAAGAGGAAGTAGAGTCGACGGAGTAGAAATCATTTCCGACAGCTTGGCAATACTTTTTTCGAGAGAAATTTCGAGAAAGGAATCTTCGACGCGTACGAGAAAGGGCCATTCGCGCAAAAAGCAAACGTTGGAAGGGAAAATTGTCCGGAAAGGTTCCTCGTAGAAGCAGGGTGCAAATTAGTTATTTGAAGATGCACTTTCCGCGCGTGATTTTAAACTATTCCGCGTAAACGATACTGTACGTCCTTCGACCTTTTTCGCTCCTCCGTAATTCCTCCGAGACGAGTAGCAGGGAATATAGTCGGGTACTCAAAAAGGTAATCGCAACGCTCGGTCGTTGCAATATCAAGATGTCTTGCCATTATCTCCGCCGCCCCCTTCTCCTCCCGCCGGCTCCCTTTCTTCGTTTATCCGTTTTCCATCTATACTTCCCACACCGGTGTAGCGGCCTTTCGGGGGTGGCTACCCGAGGGAATCAATAACCGAGGAGGAAGCGACGGTGCCGAGTAGGGAGGGGATGCTCCTAGGGGTGTCGAGGTGGGGTTCAGGTGGCACGCGAGAGCGCTAGAGCTTGGCCCCGCCTCCGGCACGCGACCAGCACGCGACCACCACTATCGCGCCCGCCACCGCCGTCGCCGCCGCCGCCGCCGCCGCCGCCGCCGCCGCCACCGCCGCCGCAGCCCGCCGCGCACCGCGCGTCCGCCCCGCCGAATCGTCCTTTTCGCTACTCTTTCTCCCCGCTCCCTCCTAATCGCTCCGCGATGGGACCTGCCATCGACCTCGAGTCGATCGCGCTTTCGGCCGTGCGATGCTCGTCCGCGCACGCTTTTTACGGCCTTTATTCGAGGAAAACGCGAGCGCGATTCGGGCATTCCGCTGGTAACCCTACCGAGGGGCTCGTCATTTACGTCGAAGGAATAGCGCATCCCCAATGACGTACCGAGCATCGGTGCAATCCCGTGCCGTGCACCGTGCCGACGCCTCGGAGCCTCTAGGGGCAACGCTCACAAATGCTCCGCGTTTCCCCAATTGAATTCCGCGTAACGAGCGAGAGATTGGTACGGGCGAATAAACTCGATCGGGCGATGCGTATAGGAGGCGATCGTCGATGAGGAAATGTCCGAATGCGCGATGGAACGCGTCGAAATGTACGCCGATACTCGCAAATCCTTGATCGCGATGGAGCGGTAAAGTCGGCCCGAGGTTGTTCCGCGTAGACGTATCTGCGCAAGCTATCTTTCGATAACGTCGAAAAAACGGCATCGCAAAAAAGCCGCGACGCGAGTAATAAAAACAGAGATTCGAATAAAAAGATACGAGGCAAAGGCAAAGGCAAAGGCAAAGGCAAAGGCAACGGGGGAAAGGCACCGGAGGGGGCAAAGGGGTCGAGGAGGGGGGCGGCGCGGGGAGGCTGGGGCGGGTGAATAGAAGCATGTAAACAGAGAAGAGTAAAGACGTCGGTGGGCGGCGGAGCGGGAGGGAACGGAATCGATATGAGCGCGGCGGCCGGCACGCGGCACGCGGCACGCGTCGTCAGCTCTCCCCTCCCCCTGCCCCTCCCCGGCAAGAACCAAGAACCGACGGACCTTCCTCCCGCCCACCTTCCACCATTTCCGACCGAAAGAGATCTTGGCGGCCCGATAGAATTCCTTCCGACCAGATCTTGACCGCGGCCCTCGGCCAAAGCAAACCGCCTGTGCTCCGTAAACGATAATGCCTCGCTTCCAGTATCTCTCTGTCTCTCTCTCTCTCTCTCTCTCTCTCTCTCTCTCTCTCTCTCTCGCTCGCTCGCCCTTCCTGGAAATGTGCGTGGAAAGGAGCGCCGGTAATTGAATGTAACGGCGAGGGGGGATACGCCGTGTCGTGGAAAAAACGCACGTGCGAACGGTTTTACGAAAAAGCCGATTACGAGGACGAGCGCATCTGGAGCCATGACATTGGCGTGTATTTACGACGAGTTCTTTGGCTCGTTGGTTCGTTCTGACGTGTACGAGGCCCGATCGGACGTAACGACTCGCAACACCAGGCTGGTCCATCCGATTGGACCGTGAATTCATCAAGGTGGTATGCGTCGTAAATGCAAAATGTATCGCGAGCACTTGCGCTATACCGCGCATTGACGGCTAGTGGCTGCTCAATAGCTGCTTACGAGAACGAGAATGGTAGCGAAAAAAGTGGACGCGTACCAACTACCGCGTGCACGAAGTAGGAGCTCAAATTCATGGTTTTACCGTCCGAAGAAAGAGCAGACCGGCCATTCGAACGCAAATTTCTTCGTTCGGCTGGTCAGTAAATTAACCTCTTGATCGGGCGAGGAAGAATTGCTCGGTTGGTGGGTCGGTTGACTCGTATGCTGGTCGATAAAGCGATTGCTCCTACAGTCCAACGACTGAGAAATTGGCACCGATTAAACCAGACTGCGCCCACCGAACTGCTTTTCCCACCGAAAGGTAAAGGCCTTTGCTTCTTGACGACATACCTCCTTTCTCTATTCGGCCGGATAACAACGTTTAATAAAATTCGCTGCTTTACGCGTATGAACGGCCGAGCACCATTTTAATAGTACGAACGTTCCTTAGAGAGCTTCTCACGAGCGGCCGACGCGGCTCGTAAGAAAATTCTAATCGACTACCTCGTTTGCGTCTTCTATTGATCTTAAATGGCGGCTTTGTAGGAGAATGGCGGATGACGCGGCGAATATAAAGTAACGTCCGCTTGGGGAAAATCCCGCAATTTTAAATTCACCAATCTAGTCTCGGGTTTGCTTTATTCTTTTTCCATGATAAATCTATAAAATATTGTAGGAAAATATCTGCATCCGTGTACATCTTGCAGAAGCAAAACCTCTGTCCACGTTACTCCACGGTATCGGGATGTAAGTGCAGAAGAAGCGAGCGAGCAAAGACGGATATGTCCTCCGATGTCCACTTTTCTAAAGGGCATGTCACTTCAACTTTATTTATTTTACGGACCCCTTCGAGATCGCATATCGATGCGTCTTCTCCGCACTGTATCGAACGTTTACCGACCAACAGTATTCGCAACTCGGGCCGTTGCAGTAGCAAGTGTTCTATAGTACGATCCATATCGCTCTCGTAATGCGCCGTATGTATATTTAGGGGATACCTAAAATAATTGACGGGAATCAAACAAAGGATTTGGTATTGTGAACGAAGTGCCACTACTTCGATCGATACGACGTCCACTCACCTCTCCGTAAGTTCGCTTATGCGATATCCTCCGGTGGTACTGGAAATGCTACTTCCCAATCGTACTATCTCTAATCTTCTTTGAGAGCGCAATCGAGTGCTAGCTATGTGAGAAAGATGAATCGCGATGACGGATTCCACGCTACCGTCGTACAGGACCGCTACTTCCTCCGGCTTTTCATATATACTTCTGCAAACATAGGGTATCGGTTTCACGATACATTGCCTATTCTAGATGAGCGTATTACAGGTCGCAACTTCTTACAAGAATTTATCGAGGCTGTCTTTGTAGATCCTTGCATGCCGACAGTGTAGAAGGAATTTCTCATACTCGACGGTGTAATCGATCGACGGAGCTCGATCTATGTTTACCAATACGTTTAACGGTAGGAGATCGCAAAATCTCTTTCTCGCGTTCTCCGTGTCGCTCTCGCTATCGCTTTCCATGGTTACGCGTACTTTATAGTGCCTACAAAACCCACACCGCTTAAAGGAACCTCGTCGTAAACGAAAAGATACTCGGCGGGTACCGCGATAAGATAAAAGCTCGTATCGCCACGTACCTCTGATCGTTTACCGGGTAGGATCCGATGGCGACGCTCGGACACTCCTTTGCCACCGTGCTTAGAACATCCGCGAAAGATTCTTCCCTGGCATTTACGTAAACTTCCGTACGCGAGAAACTTTTATTCGTCGAGAACAATTCCTAGAAATAGCGGTTTAATAAAGTACCTCCGTCGTGGAATGTTTTCCAAAAAGAAAAAAAGGAATACCTCGTGTAACGCCCGAAAAGACTTTTCCAGATACAGCGGCGAACCGGGAAAGACGTACACGTTCCGCATTACTATGCAGGGATAGGGTAACGCTTCTCCGGTGGCGCGATCTTTGCCAAAGCCGAGAGTAGCTTTCGTCGGTATCTGAGACAAGCGTTAGAATCGACATTAAATTCATCGTTCCTCTGCGATCCGTCGCAGGGAAGAAAACAAGATCCATCCAACGTACATAGGCCATCTTATAACCGGGAGAAGAAAGATCCCGAAAGCCAAATTTGGTCTTCAAGATATTTACCAGCGTCGGATGGTAGTGTAAGCGGTCGTCGAAAGCTCGAGCGAGACCTAGAAATCCGGAAGAGAATTTGCAAAGACACCGCGACTGACCGTTTTACGTCGAGCTACCTTCGTACGTAACATCGTCGTGCGTCGGTCCAATGCCACCCGACGTGACGACGTACGTGAATTTACTGGCAAAGTCTCGAATTTCCCGAGCGATATCTTCCACATCGTCGGCCACAACGGAGATCTGCGAACAGAAAAGGCGTCTTGGATCGACAAAGCGATGCGAGCGAAGATCGAACGGTTCGCATCGAGCATTACGGAGAAAGTGTGGGGCGAACGGGCGGTGGTAACCGCGAGTAATCGGCCGGATCATAAATACTCTTCGCACTAACTTTCTTCGCTTTAACCCCGCATCGGTAGAGCAGGGTACAGATATAATGGGAATTAGTGTCCCGCACTTGGGCCTTCAAAATTTCATCGCCTATAACTGGAACGAAAGGAGGCGTGAAATTGGATGCACGTGCGCGCCTCGCTGCTCGTCGCTCGTCACTCATTACCGATTATTCCCGCGGACGGACGTTGGCCGAGATCGGTCGAGCGACTCCTCGAGGCCCTCGCACGGGCTTTCTGGCCGGCGAACAGAGCCCGGGGGATAGAGCGGGTGAGAGTCGCCATCCTCGCGGGCCACGGACACCGTCTTGTCGTCCACGTCCCCGTAGGCGGAGCGCAGCACTGTAGGAGCGCGCCGCTGCGGTGCGTTCGAAATTTGGCCCCTTCGGCCCGCCTCGCCAATGTCCTTCGCTCCGCGATTCCGCCGCTTTCGGCTCGCGCTAGGCTGCCGATTCGGAAGGCCAGGAGCTCTCCGGCGCGTCCCCGATCCACCGCTCGAGCAGTGGCGCTTCATGGCGAGCTTGCGCGCGCGGCCCCGGCCCGGAGGCGCGTCTCCGATGCTCGACGCACCTCGGCCGAACTACGCTCGAGCCTGTGCTGGCCTGTTCGCTTACTCCTCTTCCGACTTGTCGGAGAAGGTTTCTCGGCGAACGTCCAAGGCGAGAGCGAGCCTCGAGCAGGCTTCACCGAGGCACTCCAATACCGTCCTTCGATTATGTCAACAGGAAGAATAGGCGAGCTTGCCATCGACACGCCCAGACGGTTGTACAAATTTTTGCTGCGCCAGTGCGAAAAGCTGCCGAAGGACGCCCAACAATTTTACAAGCATTCCGTCAAGCAGGTACGATCGAGCCAAGGTCGATTCGCGATGTTCGCGAAGAGGCGAGCGGAGGCTCGAGGCGGCAGCGCGCGAGCGTGCATAACCTCTTGTACTTAACCTCCCGTTAAACCACTCTCCGCCCTTGCAGAGCTTCAAGCAGCACGCCGTCGAGCCGGATGCGGAGCGCGTTCGTCAAATAATGGAAAAAGCCCTCTCGGACGCCGAGTGGGTTGTAGCAAAGGTACGCACCGTCGACCTTCGTCGCTGCACACTCGCACCCTGCGCGACTTCCTTCCTCCGTTGCTTTTCAGTACACCAGAGGTAGCGGCGGTGGCAGCGGCTCCAAGAAGTAGCGACTCCAGATCGGGGCCACGCGCGATGCCTAGCTCGGGATGCCAGGCGCGGCCGATCGACGCGAGCTTCGTCCCCGTAAAGCGGCAGAAGACCGGGGCCGGCGAGGAACGATTTTGGGAGGCCATCCAAGTTTGGCTGAACAACCCGCACGTCGTGAACCGGAGGATTTTAACGTCTCGAAGGATCTTCGTCGTCGAGATCGAGCTCGAACCGTCGGATGTTCGCGATCGCATTGCCAATTTGCGGCTACCCGCCAATTTGGGCAAGAGCGAAACGTGCGAGGGAGACGGTAGAGAACTCTTGAGGGCGTTAAACATCGGCGAATGCGACCTTTTGGAAAAGGCGCGCTGCGTGCCTGCCCTCAAAGCGGGAGTTTATTTGTACGCGACGAAATTACTCCCGCGCAACGCCACTCTCTTTTCGCCGACGCTCGAGCTGACCCTCCTGGACAAGGGCTCCAGATCCGTCAGCAGCTTCTACAAGGCCGTGCATCTCGAGGCGCGCTCCTTGGGTCCCAGAGAGGCTTTCTCGGTGCGGTACGAGGAGAACCGCGAGGTGTCTCTGAGCACGCGCCAAACGAGCGCTCGAGGTGGAGCGGACACGAGCGTCGAGTGGCTGCAAGATCGACTCTTTCCACGCTTGATCAAGTGGATGGAGGCCGACGGAGGCGAGGACGGAGGTGAAAGAATACGCTCCTTGAGTCTGATTTCGCCGGAGAAATACGCGAGTTTGTACGCGTCGCTCAAGGAGAAATACGGAAGGGAGCTGGTCGAAATGTGGCCGGAACGAACGGACCCGTCTAAATTCGTCTTCGAAGATATCGCGATAGCGACTTACTTGCTGGTGCTTTGGGAGAAGGAAAGAACGGAGAGGAATATCGAGGGAGCGCAATCCTTCGTCGACCTAGGCTGCGGAAATGGGCTGCTCGTCTATATCTTATCGCGCGAAGGTCATCCGGGCACTGGCATCGACGTCCGAAAGAGAAAACTCTGGGACTTTTTTCCGCGCGACACTCGATTGCAGGTATCCCTCTTTCTCCGCGGGTCTCCTTTTAGCCAGGATTGGCGGACGGAGGGTTTCACGCGAACGTTGTGCATCAATTTTAGATTTCAACGATCGTTCCGTCGTCCTCGACGACCTTCCCGGACGCGGACTGGATCATAGGGAACCACTCGGACGAGCTGAGCCCCTGGGTACCGGTGATTGCCGCGCGCAGCTCCTCTCATTGCCGCTTCTTCCTACTGCCCTGCTGCGCCTACGAATTCGACGGGTCCAAGTATCAGAGACGATGCGCGGCCCAAAGCCAGTATTCCGAGTACCTGGCTTACTTGCGGACAATCAGCGACAGGTGCGGTTTCGCGACGTACCTCGACAAATTGCGTATCCCATCGACGAAGCGAACCTGCTTGATCGGATGGAGGAGAAAGGAGGAGGAGGAGGAGAAGGAGGAGGAGGAGGCGGAGGCGGAGAAGGACGGCGGGGAGTTGCGGGAGAGCGAGATCCGGGATATGGTAAAGGCAAAGCCGCGGCCCGTGCTCCCGCAGGCTGGCACCGGGGATGGCGCGCCGGCCGAGGACGCTTGGTCTTGCGAGTTCAAGCCCAGAGAGCCCGTGGAGAGAGTTCGAAATTGCACGCGACTCGACAAGACGCTCGTCTCGAGGATCCTCGAGATCGTTGGCGCGCAGCTACTGAGCCAGGGCCGTATCGTGGAGGCGGGCAACGACGGGGCACGCACCTGGAACGCCGGAAGGCGGCTGGAGCTCAAAACTCTCGCCGAGGCCATCGAGCCGCCAATCTTGAAGGAGCTGCGCAACGAATGCGGGGGTCTTCAGACGTTGCTCAAAAATTATAGCCACGTATTTCGCGTGTTCGAGGGAAAGGTGGAATTTCGAGTGCCCGGGGAGGAAGGCCAGGGCAGCGCGCCCAAGAGGAAGAGGGTCGCTTCCTCGACGAGGACGAAGCCCTGCTGGTTCCACCGCAATCATCCCGACGGGTGTCCCTTGACCGACTTGGAATGCAGATTCGCGCATTGACGGCCACCGAGAGAGGAAGGCACCCTTGTATCTCTCCGGCCAGTGCTTTGTCAACAGTCAGAATAGAGGATGGATCCCAAAAGTACCGTTTCCGTATTTTCCGACCTTTCCCCGGAGGACGACGGTGAACCCTTGGACGAGAGAGGGGGGGGGGGGGGATGCGTAGAGGAGAGAGGCCTCTCCGAAGGAAAAACTGTTGGGCAGACGGGTGTCGCTGGGAGGATGGTTTTTATTATCTGAGAAATTCAACGAAGGAAATGTCCTCCATATCGAGTATCCTCGTATCGGCTAAGTGGTCCTGCGGTAACTTTCCCCCGAGCGTCTGCCGAGCGCGCCTCAGTTTCTTAATGTCCACGGCGTCCAATCGATGGACGCGTTTCATATGCGTGTGCAGGTTTCCCTTCTGGGTGAAGGAGTACTCGCAATGAGGGCACGGATACGGCCTGTCACCGGTGTGATGCTTTTGATGCATCTGCAACGTCGACTTTTGGGCGAAGGATTTCGTACAGAGCTCGCACTTGTACGGTCGCTCCCCCGTGTGAATCCGTTTGTGTCTCTCGACCTGATACGGCTTCATGAAGGTTTTGCCGCACACGTCGCACTCCTTTTTCGACTGACCGGCCCGAAGCGCCGGCGTCCTGTCGCCGGGCAGACTCGGCTTCTCTCGCTCCGCGGTCGGTTTCAGCGTTATAGGGCCAACGCCAACGCGGGCGCCGGCGCCATCGCCATCGCCATCGGAGACACCAGTGGCAAGAACACCAGCGTCAACGTGAGCGCCAACGTGAGCGCCAACGTGAGCGGCCTCGGCTCTCGACTCTGCTCCCCCGAGGAGACTCGGCCCGTCGTCGTTCTTCCCGGCGCCATCGGGAAACGGAATGGGGAGCGCCGTCGCGTTGCCGGCGCCGATCAATCGCGGCCCCTCGAGCAGCTGCGTCGTCGAGCCGGCCGCGGAGGCGGAGGCCGCTTGCGGCAATAGGCCGGATTCCGTTTGTATGGTCACCAGACCGTTCGCTAGGAGAAAGTGCAAATTGGCGTCGTCCACGCTTATCGAGAGAATCGAGTTGTTGTTCAGCAGGGCGGTCTCGCCGTTGAGGGCCACCGGATTGCCGAGCGCCTCGACGTTGATCGGCTCGTAATTCGCGTACTCTTCGCCTTGCTCGACTCGACCCTCGGAGCTCGGCGGCTTTCGCGCGCCTTCCTCCGATCTCTCCAAATTGGCGGCCACCTCCGCTATCGCCGCGACTTTCAGACGCTTCTGCTTCCTCTTCGGGCTGCCCTTGCGGTCCCTCGCGTGTTTCAGCAAATGGACCTTCCTGTGGCCCGACGTCCGAAATTTCAAGTCGCAGACCGGGCAGGCGAAGGGCTTCGAGCCTGAAAGAGGGAGAGCATGGGTGCGTGTGATGTGTGGGCCGGGCCGGGCCGCGCCCTCGGGGCTGGCTCGGTCGAGCCCCGACCTACCGGTGTGCAATCGCATGTGCACCTTCAGGCTGCCCTTCGTGGCGAAGAGGCTGCTGCACACGTGGCAGCAGAACGTCTTCTTCCCAATGTGCACCTTTACGTGCGAGTCCAGGGTGCACTTAACGGCAAAGCTCTTGCTACAGTGATCGCACTTGTACGGCCGTTCGCCCGTGTGCGTACGAACGTGCCTTATAAGATCGCTCGGCTTCCGAAAACTCTTTGGGCAGTACTCGCACTTGTTGCCGTACTCCGTCCGCGCCTTCTTTTCCTGCCAGCCAAACGAGTCAGCGGACCTTTTCGCTTCCCACGACCAGCCAAGGACTCTCCCTACTCACCCGCGCTCCCTCCGCCGTTCGCTTTCCCGTCATCGCGTCCAGCAGAGCGTCCTCCGAGAGGGAGGAGTCCGGAGGCATCGCGCCCGGGGCCGCCGCCGCCGCCGCCGCCGCCGCCGCCGGGAGCGGTCTCCAGTCGCCGACGTGCGTCCTCCCGTGCGCCCGCAATTCGAGCCTGCTCTCGAGCACCTGCCCGCAGACGGTGCACCTCCACTGGTGCCTGCGCAATCGACCCATTTCCCCACCCCCTCCCGTGAGCTTTGGCCATTCGAGAGCACGCTTTTCGCGGGCTTACCGTTTGCTCGCGCGCGACTTCGAGCGCCCGCCGAGGCCTTCGAGGCCTTCGAGGCCTTCGAGGTGCGAGGCGCTCGTGCAGGATCGCTGAGAACAGTCCGAGCACCGGTACTCCTTCGGGCCGCGACGAGTCCTGGGCTGTTCCTGCCGGAGGCCGAAGGGGGAGAGGTGGGTAAATGGGGACGCGAGCGCGTCGGGCGGAGGGACCGGCGAACGATTCGATTGGTATCGCCTCTTGGAGGATCGCCAGCCCTCGTGCACCGTGCCGCCGCCTCTGCCGGTCCGCGGTCTTTGCGTCTTACCTTCAAAGCCGCCCTCGCGAATCCCTCTTTACCGCACGCGTGGCACCGCAGGGGAGAACCGCGATGCGCCCCCGTCTTGGCGGCCCCTCGATCGTCGGGAGGAATCTCCTCGGAGGGAAGCGCCACCGAGGCGAGCTCCGAGCTCGGCGGGCCCCGACAGGCTCCTCTGCGCCGCAAATCAGTCCTCTCAGAGTTTTTGCGAGACGCGCTTCCAAAAGGCGCTTCGAGACTTACGCGAAAGGCACCGGCGCGGCGGCCTCCCTCCCGGTGTTGTCCTTGGGGTCGATCAGCAGCAGACGCGCGGCGCTCGGCTTCTCCTCCTGCCGCTGCTGCTCGGCCAGCGCGTCCTTGCAGGCTGGCCCCGTCCCGCTCCCCAGGGCTGCCTCCAGCTCGCTCCCGCTCTGCGGACAGAGGGGCTGCAAACGCGCCGACGCGCCGACGCGCCGGATCGCGCTCGCCACCGCCTTTCAACCCCCGGCGATACTCACTTGCAACGTTGTTATCGGGCCCACGTCGAACGCCTCGAACTGCGGCCCGAACATGCCGCCGGCGGCCGCCTCCGTCGCGGCCTTCTCGCTCTCGTACACGATGTTCAGGATCGACGGATGCTCCCTCGCGCCCTCCAGGCCGGCCGTCTGCGCCTCGCACAGCCTCATCTGCCTCTGAAGGCCGCTCTCCAGGCCAAGGTTCATCCCGATGTTGAAGAGCTGCTGGTTCAGCGTCTCCTCGATCTCGCGTATGCTCTCCTGCGGAAGGAGATCGCTCTCGTCGTCGGACGCTTCGCGAAAGTCGAGGAGAGGAGGCGGGGGAGGATACTTGCCGCGGTGAGAGGTTGCTCGCCCGTATAGTTGGGTATCGTCACGGTCCCCGTCTCGTCGGCGTGCAGCGTGTGCGTCGCTGCCAGGCCGCTTGCCGCTACGCTCGAGAAATTCTCTGAAAGGTAGGAGGAGCGTGAGCAAGACCGATCGGCCGGCTTCTCGGTGGGATCGATTAGGCAGAGGTGGTAATCGACACCGTTGCTCGCCGCCGTCATGAAGGGGCCCTCCTTCCGCTTCTCGCCGCTGGCCAGCTCGCTCTGGAGCTGCGCCAACTCCGGCGGCATCTGCGAGTGCGCGAAGGGCACCTCGATGCCCTCGGACAGGCCGGCCAGGCTCAGGCTCAGCCCGAGGCCGAGGCCGAGGCCCAGGCCCAGGCCTTCCGGGCCCGTCGGGGGGACGACGCTGCCGCGCTCCTCCTCGGCCGGCCCCGCGCCGCCGCGCTCCTCCCTCTTCCGCGCCTCCAGCTGCTGCGAACCGAGTTGCCGCCTTTCCATAATCCTCCACGAATCAGCCCGCCGCGCTCTTGCGCACGCTCCGGCCTGCGCGCCCGAATACGCACCCATTGCGCCAGCTCCTCCTTGTGTATCTTCATGTGCTTCCGGCAATTGACGTACGTCTTGAAGGTCTTGTGGCAGTACGGACACACGAACGGCCTCTTGTTGCTGTGCGTGACCAGGTGCCTCTTCGTGCTGCTCTGCGTCGAGAATCTCATGCCGCAGACGGTGCAGACGTACGGCCTCGAGTCCTCGTGCGTCTGCAGGTGGGACTTGAGCACGCTGTTGGAGGTGAATCGTCTGAAAATGGGGAGAAGCGCGCGATCGGATCGGGGAAGCTGGGCCGAGCGACGCCTTCCTGGAAACTCTCCGCCCTCTACCTCTCGCACTTGGTGCATTTGTACGGCCGTTCACCCGTGTGCCTGCGATAGTGCTGCTTCAAGTGGCTGACCTTCCTAAAGGCGGCGCAACAAACCCAACACTTGTGCGGCCTGGCCACCTCCGAGTGTTCGGCGGACCGCCTCTGGCCGGTGCGCGCCTGCGCCACGCTTATCTTGTTGCCGCTCTCGCAGATCACCAGGGGCTCCTGCAGGATCACCTCCGGCACCAGCCTCTCCGCTTCGGGGGATATCCTCGACTTGGGCCGCGAGTGACTCTTCATGTGACTCTTCAGGATGGTCCCGGCGCTGAAGGACTTGTCGCACACGCTGCACTTGTGCGGCTTTGTGTGTAATCTGCAAAAGTCTGCTCGTGCGGCCAACTGCGAAGCTGGGGGAAAGGGCGGGCCACTCACCTCGTGTGCGCCGTCAGGCTGCTGTGGCAGGCAAAGCTCTTGTCGCAGGACGCGCACGAGTACTTCTTCGTCCCCGTGTGCGTACGCTCGTGCGCTATCATGGTCGACTTGAGCGCGAACGAGCGAAAGCAGTGGGAGCACTGTCGAGGAGCGAAAAGAGCGAGACACGTGTTTACCTCTGAATACCTATCGCCGCGCGCATCTCGCGGCAGGCTTTTCAAACTACCTTGAAAGGTTTCTCCTGAGTGTGCACCCTCAGATGACGTATCAAGTCCGACGGTTTCTTGAACTCCTTGTGACAAAAGGAGCAGGCGTACCATCTAATGTTCCCGATGCACCGCTGCTTTATCGTGAGGTACTTTCTGCAAGTGCGAGAATACGAGGAGGGTGGCGTGTACCTTGGCGGAGCGGCTCGAACGCCAGAATGGTTGCTCTCCTTACCTCATTCCTCCGTCAGGGGCTCTGTCCAAGAGCGTCACGAAGCTCGTTCGAGCGTCCATCCGTTTGCTCACCGGCGCCACCGCTGCATCTGGAAGGAAGGAACCGTGGGTGAAGCGGACCCTTTGCCAAAAGTCCCAGTCCTTTCCGGGACCCCTCGCTCCTCACCTTCCGTCGAAACCTTGCTCTTGCTCGGTAAGCCGCTCTTATTCAGCGCCTGCTGCAGAATGTCGCTTCGATCGGGCCCCTCCGGGCCGGCCCTCGTCGCGGTGGCCGAGGCCTGCGAGGCGGATTCGAGCGCCGCCAGCTGCGATATAACGGTGTCGACCGTCGCTTGCACGTCGCCATCTCTCGAAGTCTCCCAGTCGGCCGCCTTTTCCTGAAGCGCCAAAAAGGAGCGAGAAAAGAAAGGGGGGCAACATACCACGGATCTAAGCGGGCGTCGCGTTCACCTACACGCGGGCCATACCTCGCTGGGATTCGAGTGCATCCGCTTTATGTGTCCGTTTAGACTGCCGAGCTTTTTGAATATGCACGAACAGTAGGTACAGCCGTATATGGGCTCGCCCTCCGGAGCGTTGTGGACTCGAAGGATGTGGGCGTTCAAGTTTCCTGAAAAACGATCGGGAGGTGGTGTCATCGGTGCTTCGAGATTCTCATAGCCGACGGCGCTTTATGCGATACCCTTTTGACTGAATTTGGCGTTGCAAAGGTCGCAGCTGTGCGGTCGTATGCCATTGTGCTGCCACGTGTGGATCTGCAGGGAACTCTTTTGCGTGAATGCCCTGTTGCAGACGGTACACTGCGCAAAAATCGAAAAGTCAGCCCCTTTTATTGGCGAATGTCGAATATCACCGCCGGTCGAATGTCTCTCGGCGCGAGTGCCAGGCCCGCGAGTCCTACCTTGAACGGTTTCTCGCCCGTATGCACCCTGATGTGACGCATCAGCTGACTAGGTTTCTGAAACGATTTCAAGCATATCGTGCACTTGTACATTGTTTTCTGCTTGGTCCCCCGCTTCGTCTGCTTTGCGATCTTGGTCTGTAGCTGCAAGAACAATCTCACCTCAGCCGAGGGACGAGCTCTGCTCGAAAACGGTTCTCGAAAAGAATAAAGATCGATGCGCGATTCTACCAGCGGAATAGCCCCGATTCGATTCGAGCACTCTCGCTGGGAAGCGCGACGATAATCTTGTATTTACCCTGTAATGCTCGCGAATGTGGAGCCGATAGAGCGCCGGCTGGACGAACTGCTTGTTGCAAAGTTTACATTTCCGCACATCGTCGCTCAACCACTTTTCCCCGTGCAGTTTCAGGTGCGCGTCCAGGTGAGCCTGAAATGGTTAATTGTAATCTACAATTTCGGCCATCCGTACCTTCGCCAAAGGCTCGTCCAAGATTTCGACGCAAATCTCTTTCGGCCTCACTTTCGTGGAGAAAGCATCTTCGCATTCGGCGCAAAAAAGGTTTTCCTCCTTCTCGTGCAGTAACATGTGAGACTTTAAGCTGGCCATTCTCGCGTACTTTCTACCGCATTCCGGGCACTTCAGGTCGCCGGTATTGTGCGTCGCCATGTGGAGGGTAAAGTTGCTCTGAAACGGTGGCACGCTCCATCATGTTCAATGTGCGGGAAAGGACGGCCATGGTTTTATTTACCTCGATCGATATATTTCCCTTTCGTTCGTCGACGCGGTCTGGTCGTACGTACAATGGACGCTAACTTACCGGGATATTGAAGGACGCGGGACACTTTGGGCATCGGTGGGGTTTTTCCTCCGCGTGATACTCCATGTGTTTGCGATACAAGGTTTGCTTGCCGAACACTTGCTGACAAATGTCGCACTTCATACTCTGGGCGCTCTAAAACGATACGGGATCTTGCGTTTTTGTTGAAATTTGCATATTTCGAGGGGCATTCTCACCTTTGACAAAGACGTCCCAATTTTTCTGGGTCTACCAGGACTCTTGCCGTTAATATTCACCTCTGCACCCTTTTGTCGCTCTTTGTTCGACGAGGACGAGTCGTTCTTCGGTAGGGTCAATGGAGCGTGTTCGGAGCATAGGGCGCCGGACAATTCCGCGTCCGTTTTTCGTCCGGCATCGTTACTCTCCAAAACGTCGGACGGCCCATTCGGCGTTTGCACGACTATCGGCACGTTTTGATCGGGGCCGGCACCACTGACGTCCTCGACGTTTATTTGAAGCAAAGACTAAAAAACGTCCATCCTTAAGAAGGTGAACCACGAGAGATAGATAGAGATGCGCGCGCCGCTTAGAATAAGGGGTCTAACGCACGGGCTGAAGTAACAAATTTCCATCTGCGGTTTTCACAAACGTCTGCGGGACCGTGGCGCTTTGTACCATAAACGTAACCGGTGTTGCCATGATTTCCAAGGTTTCATCTTCGTGCTCTACAAACAGACGGTGGACGTGAAAGGCGAAACTAGGAGGAGGCTTCGCTCCGACTTACCCGTCACCGCCAAAAACGTACGACCATCGTCAGTAGTTACAAAGCCTATCGGAATGACGTCCGTGCACGAAGAGCCCGCAAGGATATTTGGCTCCGTCAACATGTTTACGATTCTTGCGAGAGCGAGCAATAGGTGCGCAAAAGTCTATCGGGCAGCGTTATCGGTCAGGGTTTTACATAACGCTTCCCATTGACATGGGAAGGCCGAGAGAGCGTAAAGTTCGCTTTGGGTGCTACGAGGCTCGAAAGGACGATGCATTCGGCGATCACGTTTCCCGAGCGGAGAGAATACTTCTCCTCGAGCAACAGTTAACCTGCTTCAACATGACGTTAAGAGGTTAAGATGCAAATCTAACGACGGAGCGGCGATGGCTAAAGCAAGACTGCTTCTGCTGCATTTCGGGAGGAGGAAGCGCAGCATCGGTACCGGCACAGAGCTCCAAAAGACTTTTCACGCATCACGATTCTGGCATTCCAAGCATCGGGATATACCGTCAAAGAATCCTTCTCGTATGTCCTTTGCTTTCACTTACGTACGGCAACGCAGACAAAAACTAGAATTGTCGAGTCCGTCAGCGCAAGTGGAATTTGAGTGATAGGTTGCGCGCATAGCTCGTCATTTATTCGGTGCACCTCGTTTGCTTCTAGCCGTAAAACACGGTAGAATGCGCGTCGGCATGCCGCGAACAATGGTGGGCCGAGTTAATGCGCGAGCACTGCGTGCCAACGGTCGCGGGCGCGCGCATGCGCACGCGCAAGCGCGAGAAGGAGCAAGGTGGGTGGCAGTTTGCCAGGCTTAACTAAATCGTTCTGACGTACGAACTTGTTTATTCGAAAGGCCCGAATACAATCGTCGGACAGGTAGGGGAGCCCTGGTACCGAGTCGAAGCTCGGTTGATCGGGCTCGGTATGCAGGCGGCATCGGTCGGTGCTTATCCTTCCTTCGAACCGGAATGCCGATCCATCCACAGCGGCGTAGTGCCGAAGCGTCCGCTTTGGTCAAACACATCGGCCTCCGTCTCTCCTGGAGGCGGAGTCATCGCAAAGCTCTCGGCCGCCGTGCATTCACGGAAGAAACGAGGGCCCGGCTCTTCGTTCCGAAAGCAGTACTCGTACATGTCGGCGTAGGCCGCAGAATCGAGCGAGATTAGGACCGACGTCGATGTTTCGTCGAGCTCGTCTCGCGATAATTGTCGCTCGTCCGCCCCCGAATTCGGGATAATATTCGGCTGGATCGGAGGAGTCCAGGAGGGAGAGAATTGGTAAAGGCTCGCCGAATCGAAGGATCCTCCAGCGCAGGCGCCGGGGGCCGTGCGAGGATACGCACTGGAATCCGAGAAGGTAATCTTCTGGCCGCGATGGTAAGCCCTCGGGGTTTTGCTCTCGGAGTCTTGCGGCGAAACGACGAGTCCCTCGATCTCGGACCTTTCGCCCCGCGCATCCTCGGGGATATTCGCAGCATGGACCGTGGGCAAAGACGACTCGGTCGGCCGGAGCTCGCCGGTCGCAGCTCGAACGTCCTTCTCGGGATTCATAGAGACGTCGGAAGTCTCGGTCGGTAGGCCCCTGAAACGGGTGGAGAAGGAAGGGGATCGTGCGAGTAGCCTCGGAAGCACCTCCTCTGGCGCGTCACTGACGGAGGGGCTCACCTTCCCTCCGAATCCACCTTCTGCGTCGATCTTGCCGCCAAAGAGCCGACGTCGCTCTCGTAAAACCTAGATACGAGAGCGTTTATCTTGTCTCGCCTAAACTCGTCGGTTTCCGTCAGTCTGTACAATTCCGCGACGAGGTCGTAGCAAAGGCTCTCCCACGTTCTTGGGGCGGTGGCGTACTGGTTGGCCGACTGAAAGATTCGGCTTTGTCAACCCGGGGAACTGCCGCAAACGATAGTTTGGAACGGGGCATCCGTGCAGGATGGGACTGGAGGATACCTTTGTCGAATCGGCGTTCTCGCTGGCGCCGAGCGCGTATTCGCGGCCGCGCCTGACAACGCTGCTGGGCAAGCCGCAGAGCTCGGCCAGGGCGATGCCGTAATCATCGGTCGGCTCGCTGCCGACCTTCAGTCGATGGGTGTAGACCAACCTGGGGCGTTCGCCCTCGGCTGTCACCGTCTCGAAAGAGTCGCTGCAAGGGATGGATTACGCATACGCGGCCGAGTCGAGGCTCGAAAGTAGCGGAGCAGATCTACGTACTTGACTACGCAGGGATAGAGCTCGGCCAGCTTGGCAAGGTAGGGAAAGTGCGTGGTGACGAAGGTGAAGGCCGACGTGAGCAAAAGTCTCTCGCATATTGCCCAGGCGACGGAGGCGCCCTCTTCGACGGTCGTGCCCCTACAAAGCTCGTCCAGGATTACGAGGGACCTCGTCGTAATCGACTGGACGATGTATTGCGCCTCCTTCATCTGCGAAGGAGAGGCACAGAGTCGGAGTCTTCCTCTGCTGCGCGAGCCCCTGGGGACGGTCGATACCTCGAGGCTTACCTCGAGCACGAAGGTGGATGCGTTACTCTCGATATCGTCCCGGAAGCATATTTTGCAGAATATACGATCAGCGATGCGGAATTCGGCCCGGCTTGCTGGCACGTACGAGCCGATCTGCGAACATTCGGGGAAGGGGGCGTTTCAGGGGGTTGAGCGCGAGCTTTGCGCGGACATGTTTTTATTCGAGGACCAACTCGCCACCTGTGCCATTATCTGCAGCAAGACGATCTGCTTCAAGTACGTTGACTTTCCGCTCATGTTGGATCCCGATATGACGTGAAAGTTATGGGCGAGCGTGGCTCTCTGCAAGGCAAAGCTCGGCTGAATGGGCCAGGGGCCGGGAGGCGGGGGAAGGCGGGGGAAGGCGGGGTACGTTACCACGTCGTTGGCCGTCGGTCGGTCGATTCCGAAAGCCTCCATTATCGGATGACTCGAGGAGATCAGTATCAAATTCGGGCCAAAGGTAGGCTTCGCGTAGCCCGGCGCGGAGCCGATCTGCGCGAGGGACACCAGGAGGTCCAGCTCCGCTACGTCCGCGCTCAATTGGAAGAGACAACCGACGTGCTCTCGCAAGTTCTTCAGCAGGTCCCCCAGAAGGCTGACGTTCGATCGACGCGAGTGATCAAAGGATCTTGCTTTCGCGCTCTCGAAAATTGGCCGATTCTCGGTTACTCACGCGTTGCTCATCAGATGCAGTTCCTCGCAAGCCATTTGACACTGCCTGCCAAGCACCATCAAAGCGTTTGTCGTAATGGACAATGCGTTTCTGGTCTTCTGGACCTGCATTCGTCGCGGGAGGAATTAATATTGCGCGGCCGCTCATGGCCATGCTCTTTAAACGCGCGAATATTTTTACTTTGAAAAACTCGGAGGGTAACTCGAGCGCGCGCCCGTTCGCATTTCGCGGCTCTGTCGTCCGTATGTGATATCCCAAGGTCGCGTTACATTCCAGGGAAAGATTCAGCTGGTATTTGCACGCCAGGTCTTCCACCAGACCTGAAAATGAGGAAGGAAGGAAGGAAGGAAGTGTCTCTCTCTCCCCCTTTGTCCGTGTCTGCTGTGTGTGCGCGGGTTGCGTTGTGAAGGGAGCAAACAGACGTAAGGAATAGGACGGTGAAACGAAAAGGTGTTTTACGGACCCTTCATGTCGTCGATCAGCTCGCAATAAGTTTGCCGAGCTATGTCCAACAAGTCGTTGATCCCTGGCCGTATGGCGAAGCAACGCTGCATATTGGAAGAGGTGTAGCCTATGACCGATCTTGCCTCGGGGTGTATCATCTCGAGAATCTTTTCCCTCATCAGCTCAAACTGCGGATTCTCCAGGTTCTGAAACGTCTCATCGTCGGCCAAGTCGCGCTTGGATAACGGGGGTAGAGAAGGGAGGCACAGAGGGAGGGAGACAAACTTTGCCGACGTCGCGAAAAAACGAAGATTGACCTTCCCGCAGGGCATCGGCAAGCTCGGGTACGACGTCCAACGAGTTCTTCAGAAGGAGTATGTAATTTAAATTTAGCTCGGCGCATCGGCAATTGTTGGTTTGCGTCGATTCCATAGACAGGCTCAAGAGACGATCGGCGCCAAAGAGCCGGCGTATGATGGACTGTGGGCAACAAGATGGCGAGTGGGTAAAGAAGGACCGGAAGGAACGGAGGAGAGTTTACGGAAGGATCGTCCACGACCTGGATGCGGAGGCGCAGGCAGCTGTTGGTCACCAACTCGGCCACGCAGGATTGACGTTGCGTTATGACGCGCTGATCGCAAGGCGGCTGGAGAATGGAAGCGCGCAAGAGCCTCCTGCCCATGGGCGTCGCGCAACGGTCGAGAGTGCCCAAAAGACTGACGTTGCGTTCCTCGCACTGGGAGGCGACCAGTTCGAGGCCGCGGGCGCTCTCCATGTCTGAAAGCCGCGGGGCGGGGCGAAAGTGAGCCGAAGGGAGGCTAAAAAAGGTTGAGAAGGACGCGGTGAGGGGGGAGGGGGGTTGGGTGGAGGATGTCACCTATTACGGTGGTGTTCGGCGAGCCCCGAAACTCGATCCTCATCGACTTGGGAGCATAGACCACGTGGTGGACGAATTCGACGTACTTGAGAAGGGCGGCAGTCGCCGCCAGCGCGTAGTATCTGGAAAAAAGATCGGTCGGAAGAGGGCTCGTGGTGCGAGGTCGCGGTACCGGCCACCGCGAATTTCTTATATTTGACGGCTACTCGTGCATTTCCGTACTTGTGCTTCACGATCAGCTCGACGCTCGAGTACTCGATCGCACAGACCTCTCTGACGCGTTCTAGCCCCGTGGTTTCGCAAAAATGTATCCGGGATATCGGCGTGATGCGCGTCTCGAGAAATTTTTCCCGAATGATGCGGTAAAGCTTGTTTCTATCGTTGCCGTCCTCGCACATCGTATCGGGCATCAGTATCTGGGAATGGTGCGTCGGATGAGAATCGTGGGGTAGCAGAGCAGCGCCGAGTTGGAAGCTGGGAGACTCACTTCGACGGGCTCGAATACGTATATCTGAGCCATGGTGCTGACGTACGTCTGGGAGTCGCTGACTTGAGAGAGAATCGCGTAGGGATACTGCGGCTCGATGGCCGCGAGGCCTACCTCGCACCTCGCCTCGCCCCTGCCGACGGTCAGCGCTGCGGGAAAAGCGAAGGATCGAATCGAGAAATGGAGGGAGAGGGGAATAATAGTACCGAGGATGACGCGGGGCTCCGCGAAGCTCGAATTGCCGGCAGAGGTCTTCGTTCCGGTGGTGGACGTCCTGCCACTGTGCGGGGAAGAGAAAGGGTCGTGTAGGAGGGAGGGGGAGACGCGGGTTCGGGGTAGGGACTTGGCGGGGCTCGGGGCACGCACCCTGTTCGCGGGCCGCGGGAAGACGTTGGCAGGTGGGAAGAGGCGGTGGCGGAGGCGGTCGCGCGCCCTCCGGCGCCGCGGTGGCCGGCCCAGGCAGCGAGGCGCTCGCCCCTTCGCGATCGCGGATCGATCGTCTCCGGGCGGAGTCCTGGAGTTTGGTGGAAGAGCCGTGTAGGTACGCGCGGCTCGTCCGGCCCACGGCCGCTCCTACTGGATCCTACTTACGAGACTTCCCCAAGGTGCCACGTTCGGGAATGAGCGCCACGTCCCTCCTCCGCCCTCCCCGCCAGCCTCCGCGGGCTCGCCTCGAGAGCGGATCGCGGTAACCTCTCGTCACATTCATGAGGGCGCGCGCGGTGCGTTTACTCTTTGCCTCCGAGAAGTTCGAGATCGAACCAGTATGAGACCGCGACTATCCGCAGGATCGGCTTTCGAAGATGGCGGAACCGCGTTTCCGCCAATGAGCGCACTCGCTTTCTTCTTCGGCTCTTTGAAGCATTACCCGCGAAGACGTCACTGGAGAAGCGGGGCACCACCCACCTCGTGCAATGGCGATCTGCACTGGGGTACACCACCGTCTACCAATTACGTTCCCCACTTTTGAGCAAAGGGAAAAGGAAAAAACTCTCGACATACGCAATAACACCTTTATTTCTTATTACGTTTCCATGCATTTGTAAACGGCGGTAAATCTTTAAACACTCCTTAAAAAATGCGGTCCACGGGGATGCGGTCGCGGCCACCGTTAAGCCCGATCGGCTCGACGGTGTGCCGGCACAACGCGATCCTGGAGACGATACTAGTTTCGACGATTAAAATCACATTAGAGCATCTATGTACAATTTTGGCCCTCCCATCGGCCGCCTGTCGGGCAATGGGTAGGCGCGATAGTCAATAAATAGTTTTCTTTCCATTAGCATTCTTGCGAAATAAATATTATTTTAACCCCACGTTTTAAAATATAGTTACATTTATATGTACAAGACTCGTTACGATCGATTGTCAGGCCTAACTTGCAGCGTCGTACGTTTTTCGAAAACGTAAGCGCGAGACAGTGTGGGATTGCTCGAAACCTTCCCCCTGGCGCGCGACTCGCCGGCCATGTTGGCCGTACGCTCCTTATACGTGCCTGCATCCAACCCCTCACCAGGAGCTCCATTGCTGGCTCGATCGCTCTACACGATTTTCGGACTACTCCTTTACACTCGAATTAAATTCGGCGTATCGTGGCTTCGTCGAGAAGTAACAACTTTCTCGGGAATACTTGGAGCGTATGGAAACGCAAGAGGCTGTAAGAACGCTTTACGGTCTATCGTCTTACCGTGGTTCGGCGGCACGCGGACAGGGGGGTAGTACACGCGTACACCCACGATACATCCGCGATTGCGAAAACTTGCGAGTAATCGATCGATTTTATTGAACGGCAGTTAACCGTGAATACGATTCGCGATGAGTACAAAGCGGCGCTGTCCAAACCTCTGAGGAGGCCCGAGACTTTCTCTCGGCGACACGTGGACGTATGGTTCTTCGATCCATTTTCCCCTCTTACGCGACAAGCATTGCCCCCCCCCCGCCTCTTCCACTTGGACGCTTCGGATTGTTATGCCTACGGATGCTAACACCTTATCGAAAAGATAAATCGAATTTACCGACACATCATGTATCGTATACATACATATACGTATATGTATATATATATATA